>CM039132.1:22934185-22948290 GCA_022036555.1 Microstegium vimineum | reverse complement strand
TTGGGTCTCCGGTGGCCCAAAAAATATAAAAAAACATGTGGCCCAAAGTTTGGTTATCTACTGGCTCGACGGCGCCACGGCCACCACCGTCACCTTCAAGGACTACCCACGTCGTTCCGTTTGACCTAGCCTTGTAGGGTCCAACGTCGCAGCGACCATGCTGGAGGTGACCGCGACCTACCTGCAGGGCTGCAGCGCCCATGATTCCCCGTGTCGTCCTAGTTGTCGTCGACGTCGCTGTGCAGATGCTGCTCTACTCGGCCACCAGCGCGGTGTTCGCGGCTGTGATGGCCTACCGCCGGCAGATCAGGGCCTGCGCCGGCGCCGCCGGCCACTTCTGCGAGCAGGCGCACAGGTCTCCTTGGCCGCGAGCATCTCCGCTGTCCTTGCCGCCGTCGCTAAGGACGTGGCGCTGCCCTTCTCCGTGTGGCCCCATCCGTCTAACATATATAGTATCAAAGCATCTTATTTCATCTCATTCCCTCTCTACTTCTAGATAACCTACCTCATCAGCCATCTAGTCTCTTTATTTTACAGAGTCTGTTAGAGTAATATAGTATTATCTATTTTAGAGAGTAAGTAATCACTAAATTTGGTTAATATTTTTAGCTAATCCTTTGAAGATGCTCTTATTTCCTAAATCCTTTTCTAATCCTTAGTTTTTATCTAGACTAGAAAAAATTCTCTCCAATAACTTCTAATTTATCCTTCTAATATTTTATAACTTGGGACAAGTCATTCGATTCTGCATAAAGTTACGGGCTTCCAAGTCGACTTCGCGCGTAAATATGGGCAAGCAGCCCGGGCCACGGCGGCCCGGCCCAGAGCACGAGTTTTTTTAGCCTGGTCCGAGCACGGCACAACCCGGTCTTATGCGGGCCCAGGTAGGCACAACCCAATGCACAAGCTGTGCTAGGGACACTTCCTAGGCACGCCAGGCAGCATGGCTTGGTAAATTGCCAAAGGCCAGGTGAGTAAGCCACAACATCTGTAGGCCAATGACCCATCAGTTCAGCACCACGTCCTGCCCCCACAACAGCCCATCACAACTCCTCCGTTAACCCTAACCTCACCTCGACCCCATCTCCCCACCGGCGCTGCACTCAGCTTCTCGCCTCTTCCTGCTCGACTTGCATTGCACGCATCGTCCTCCTCCACTCGTAGCTGCTACACCCTCATCCCCACTCTTGGACACACCGTGTAGGCTTGCCACCGGTGGTCGCCCTCCTCCTTCATGCCCCTCTCACCGGTGGTCGACCACGAGTACCGCAGCTGCCTCCATGCCCCCTCTTGCCGGCGAGCGTTGTCTTCTTGGAAAATCTCGGCAGCGGTCGGTCTCATCTCCACTCCCCCGCAGCGGCCGACATCGCTCGTGGCGCCACCATGCCCCAGCGTGGCATCCCTTCCCTCTCTAGCTCCCTCTCTCTCGTCACTTGTGAGCGTCAGGCTAGCCTAGCCCATTGGCCACGGCGTGCTTTTCGAGCCAGACCGGAATGAAAATCGGTCCAACAGACCGTGCTTGGGCCGTCGAGCAGGCATGGGCATGGTGGCACGCCAAGCCAAGCCGTGTCCTGCCTCATCGGGTCGTGCTTGGCATTGGCCCATGCCAGGCCAGGCTGGGCCAGCCCGTTTCCCAACTATGGTCGCGCGTAAAGTCAGGGAACCTCTAGAGATGGAAGGGCGTGGAAAGAATAAAAACTATAAAAAGTTTCTGATGCAAATGTACAAATAGAAAAGAATATATAAAAGTGGTTAGGATAATTTTATAATACAGGGATGTAAAATTGTCTTCTACTTTAGGCGTGGATTATTAGAAACTCTTGAAGATAGTCTTTTTCTCTTAATACCATTTTAGGAGTTGCAAAACATGATATTTTTAGGAGAAATATTTAAGAAACTGTAGGTGCTGTTTGTTTCAGCATTTTCAACCCCCTTATTCGTTCCCAATTTTAATAATGGGTACCATTGTTTTTTGTTTGGAGCCGCCAGGCACCCGGGCCGTAACCTATTACGTCGTCAATGGATCTAGGCTCCATAGAGCGCTATGAAGTTCCCATCCCACTCCAAGCGGTAACTGTTGCTTTACGCGTTGCGCCATCAACCAAACAAGAAAGGGAGAATGTTCTTGATTTGCTTATTCGATGTTTTTGCTTTGCCACTTGTCTGACGTGATATGGAGTTGCTATGACAGATCCCATGTCTTAATAGGTATTTGTGGAAGTTTCTGTAAGTGAAGTGAGTGCCTTCATTGCTAATCACAATCCATGGGACACCAAAGTATGGAAATATTGTTTCTTCGAACATCCTCTTAGATTTCTTAGCATCGGCGTCTTGACAAGGCATGGCTTCAACCCATTTATAAATATAGTCAACTGTCATCAAGATGTATTTATAGTTTCTTGACTCCAGAAATGGTCCCATATAATCGATACCCTAGACATCGAAAAGTTTTATTTGTAGGTTGTTGATGAGTGGCATGGCATCTCTTGAATTGGTGTTCCCATGTCTTTGACATGAACCACATCTCCATACAAAGTCCTTCATATCTTCATACATGATTGGCCAAAAAAAATCCACTACGAAACTTTTGCATGAGTGTGGAATGCAGCATAGTGTCCTCCATATGGTGATGAGTGGCATCGTTCAAAAATCTTAATGCATTGTTCTATTGCTACATACCTCCTAAGTAAACCATCGACACAGACTCTATAGAGGTGTAACTCCATCCCATATGTGGAGACGACTTTAGTATACAAGCTTTTGTTTGTTCTTCCCTAGTGGTACATAATCTACAACCATAAAATCAACAATGTTTGCATGCGAGGGGCCAGAACTCATGATTTTGAAGAGCATGTCATCACCTCAAAGGATCATTGATGGGTAATTATTGTTTATTTTCAAATTGCATTCTAGAGAACTGATCGGCTATAGAATTTTCTACTCCCTTTTATCTTAATTTTTAAATCAAATTCTTGGAGTAGCAAAATTTGTCTTTAAGTTGAGATTTAGCATATTTCTTAGTGAGTAGGTATTTATAAGTAGCACGCTTAGTATAAACAATCAAATTAGCTCCTACTAAGTAAGGTCTAAACTTATTAATAGCAAAAACAACAGGTAGGAGCTCTTTTTCAATTGTTGCATAATTAAGCTGAGGTCTTGTTAAAGTTTTTCTAGCATAAGAAATTGGATGATGCTTCTTTTCCTTTGTTTGACCCAAAACTATCCCCACAACATAATCACTTGCATCAATTTTAAAAGGTAAAGACCAATCATGGGATTGAACGATTGGTGCATATATGAGTGTTTTTTAGAATCTCAAAAGATTTTAAGCATGCATCCTCAAATTCAAATGGAGCATCATCGACCAAAAGGTTTGTAAGGGGTCTAGGAATATGTGAAAAGTATTTTATGAAACAAAAGTAAAACCCTGCATGACCAAGAAAACTACATATCCCTTTGACATTTACGGGAGGCAGTTGTTGTTCAATTACTTTTACTTTAGCTTGATCCACCTCACTCACACGTTCGGATAGCAAGTGTGTAAGCACTATGACTTTTCTAACTATGAAATGACATTTTTCCCAATTAAGGAGTAAGTGATTTTCCTCACATCTTTTCAAAACCTTGTCTAAATTTTCAAGACAATCATAAAATTTTTTCCACAAATAAAAAATCATCCATGATTTCTTCAATCATATTAGAAAATATAGTTATCATGCATCTTTAGAAAGAAGTTAGAGTATTACATAGTTCAAAAGATATTCTACAATAAGCATAAGTTCCATATGGACATGCAAAGGTGGTTTTGCTTTGGCCATCAGGGTGTAAAGGGATTTGACGATAACCTGAATACCCATTAAGGTAACAAAAAGAATGATTTGCCGATCATTCCAACATTTCATCAATGAAGGGCAATGGAAAATGATTCATCTTTGTTGACTTCTAAGTTTTTGGTAATTAATACACATTCACCAACCTATGATGATTCTTTGTCAGATTAATTCATTCTTTTCAATTTTTATAATAGCCATGCCTCCCTCTTTAGTCACAACTTGCATAAATGGGTCTAACCCACTCATTATAGGAACGAGATAGATTATCTTGACATGCAAGAATTTCAAAACCTCTTTCTTAACAACTTCTCTCATTGTATTATTTAGCTTGCGCTAAGGATCCTTAGATGGTATAGAATATAGGTCTATAGGGATGCGATGTGTGCAAAGAGTAGGGCTAATTATTTTGAGGTCTTGGAGTGAATATTCAAAAACATAGTGATGCTTTTTAAAACAGTTAGCAAGAGAATGGTTTGTTGCTAAGAGAGTTTGTCACTTATGATCATAGCACAATGCTAACCATTATTTAGAAAAACATATTCAAGACCAGAAGCCAGGGGATTAAGCTCAATGAGAGGTTTTGGGGTTAAGGTTCTAGAAAGTGTTTGTCGTCTTTGATGAAACGGTTGGTGTCTTCTTCAAGGTTAGGGTTGATAAATCATGAAAATATGCAACCATAACCTCATCCATTATGTCTTGCTCTAGACTTGTTTTGGTTTTAGTATTTAGAGAACGAGTGATGGGTATAGAAAGACTAAAGTTCTTCCCTAGACTCATATTCAAACTCCCTATTTATCCTTCTCGGATTAATCTTTCAATTGGTTGTCACTACTACAAAATTTATTTTCCGTGGAGGTCAAAAATGATTAACCCTGGCGGTTTTCTCAACCGCCACGGATCAATGGTCACGGTTAATAGGGGCATTAACCGTGGCGGTTGGAAATGCCCGCCATGGTTAATCAAATAAAAAAATAAAAAAAAAGAAAAAGCTCATATACAACCCTAACTAGGCTAGATCTGGGCCGCCCAAGCGCCGCCCATGCACGCCGCCACCGGCGGGGAGGTGGAGGCGCCGCCGCCGGATCCAGGTCGTAGAGGGAGGATGGCCGGATCTTTGGAGGGGTGCCACCGAGGTGGTGGTGGAGGGGCGCCGCCGGTTGGGGAGAGGGGCCGGCGCCGCCGGTTGGGGAGAGAGGGGGCCGCCATCGCCGGTTGGGGGAGAGGAGGGGGGCGCGCGCTGTCGTCAGTCGGGGAGGGGGCCGCGCGCCGTCGTTGGTGCGGGAGGGGATGGGGGCCGCCGTCGCCGTTGGGGGAGAGAGGGGGCCACCGTCACCGGTTGGGGGAGGGGTCCACGCGCCGTCGTCGTTTGGTGAGGGGGCCGCGCGCCATCGCCGGTGGGGGAGGGGATGGGGAAGGGGATGGGCGCCGCCGTCGCCGTTGGGGGAGGGGAGGGGGCTGCCGTCATCAGTTGGGGGAGGAGAGGGACGCCATCGGGTGGGGTGCCGTCGCGCCTGGGTGCATACGTGAGGAGCGCCCCTGTCAGGCCTGTGTGCGGCGGCGCCTGGGTGAGGGAGGGAGAGAGGGTGGAGGGTGGGAAAACCCTAAGTATGATATTTATACTTGAGTGCCTATTGGGCCGGAAGTGGGTCTATTGGGCTTCGGCCTTTTAACCGAGGCGGGCCTCTTTTAGGCAACCGTCATCGTAAATAGTCCTATTTTGCCAGACGGGCCTTGTACGAGTAACCGCCTCGGTTAATATATTTTGCGAGGCGGTTGAATGTGACCGCCTTGGTTAATAAAAAATGACCGCCACGGTTAATCCCGACATTAACCGTGGCGGTTTATAGGTTTGACCGACATGGCTAATAATTCTCAAGTGCCATGCAAAATAAATTATGTAGTAGTGTGTTCTACCATAAGGTCAAACTCCATGATATCAAAGGGAAGCTCAAGTTAACCATAGTTTCACTTACCTTAATAGGAAGGATATAAACTATCACCAAACTTGGGAGGATGTGTCCTAAAAGATTTTTTTAAGAGAAATTATTGTTGGATTTAAAGGTATTCATTTCAAATAAGTATGAGAAAAAGATGTAGACATAACATTAACACCCACAATTGAATTATAAAAGGCATCAAAAGAAGTTTCATCAATTTGGCAACGAATAGTAGAAGAAGCTGGATCTAAGTGAATCACATCAAAGGAAAGATCTCATTCTTCTAGACACGATTTTCTTATAATGGATGTTAACTCCTTCACATACTCTTTATGGAAACTTCATTCGAAGGTTAAGATTTTCTTTATGGAGTGATGGCTTATGTGGTTTCCTTGTAGTATGATATTTTGAGGTGTTTCCATATTCGACAAAAAGATCATCCTTCAAATTGAACATAAAATCTGAAATTGAAGTTTCCTCCTTTTCTATTGGTTTAGGATTTAGGATAGTTGAGGTTTGTATTGGGCTTGGCAAAGGTTCAGATTTAGGTATCTCAGATTCTTCCTTTGGTAGCTTGTTTTCCACTTTTTTAGAGAATTGATCGATATACCAGTGTATGGGTGGTCTCTATGATTTTAACAAGAATGTTTCTCCCCAAGTTCATAGAGACATGTAAGAACAAACCTCCTAGAGTTGTGTCAAGAAACTGTGTAGTTTTCTTACTAAGACCCATATACAAGTGTTAAAGAAGAATGGGGTCTGAATAGCAAAGTCAGGACTAGTGGTGACAAGATCATTAAAACAAGCCCATGATGTACCAAGAGATTCTTTTTCTTTTTTATTTAAAAGATAGAATCTCTAAACAAAGGCTGACTACTCTAGAGATAGAAAATAAAGATAAGCAAAGGCTAGAGCATAATGCTTCCCAATCTACTTGCATACTTCATATGGTATGATTAAACCCATGTTTAGCTCTTCCCATTAAAGAGAATAGAAATATCTTCCATCTAAGGTTTTAGCCAACAAGCCAACAATGTACAAGCATGTGCAGGTCTATTGAAACTCACATAAGTGAAAGTGTGGATTTTCATTGCCTTCTCCGAAAAAGGATTGATACTGGACCATGTCTGTTAAACACACGGCGTAGCTCATAGCCAGTTATTAGGATGGGCTTTCATGATCTTGGTAGATCTAGGCATGCACTCATAGGTGCAGTGTATTAATTGATTGGTGTGGTTTTCACCATAAAAAGATAAAAGATACAAGGTTAATCAAGGTTTGAAGTTAACACAACAACCATTCCGCCAATAGCATCGCTAGAAAAGATTGATGATAGTTATGGGCACATGTCTCGAGCCACCAAAACCATGAAAGCCCATCCTAGCAACTAGCTATGAACTACGCCCATGTTTAATAGACATGAAAGCGCATGGATATCAGTTGTAGCTTTTCACCAGAAGTATTCTAGGATATTGAATTCAAGCAAACATGTGAGTTTAACTAAGTCTGAATTAAATAGTGGTAGTAACAATGCTGAGGATAAATAGGAGCAAAGAGAAGACTACCGAGGTTCTTTATTTTTAACTTAAATATGCTATGTATTCTATTGTTCACCTTTGGACATTACTAAGGAAAAGAACAAACAAAGTATGCTATTTCCATCACAAATGGGTCCAACTTGGCCTATAGACAGGATGTGGACTACAAAGGATTCAACGATGTTGTCACCTTCACAATCTACCACTGATTCAGAGTATAGGGAGCATCCACGAGTAGCCGAAAGTCTAAGCACAACGCTTATACTAACAATTACTATGTTAATCCAAGAGCTACAGGAGGATCAAATGACTAAAAAAACATGATCCTCCTGATGAACAATATAAACACAATACTTACGTGAATCAGAAATCAATTATTAGAGATGTTTCAGAAGCAAGTTAAGGTAGAACTTGGATTGCTAAGGTAAAAGGTGTAGAGAGAGCATCAACAGGCCAACACTTCATCCAAACTCTTCCCTCACTCTATCTCACTATTTTCTATTTACAACAGATAGATCCTAATGTGGAGGACTATTCCTCTCTTGATTGCTATCTTGATCTCAAAGGAGAGATGCCTATCTGGAGAAGGTATGGGGGTAATTTTATAGGGATCACTAGGAACCTTGTGGGCCAATTAATTCATGGCAACTCATCATCTTGATCCTCAATACAAACCATACTTGATAAACGGCCCAGATCGCCTCTCAAAGGTGGTGGAGAACCAACCTACAAAGAGAAGACTAACCTACGAGCCCCATGGGCTAGCCAGCTCCACCCAAACTCCTCTTAGTCTGATCTTCAATGATCTGTCTTGGATGGTGGATTGGAGGTCCTCTAAGTTGGTCTCATTGTGGATGATTGTGATTTGTTCGGATAGTATGGTCCACATGATTGTTTTCTGATTAAATCTTTTTGCAATCAATAAATCACCAAAATTTGTGGAACTTGTTAGTTTAAAACACTATTTGTACGTTAGTGATTCATATTAACCATATATGTAGAATATATTGATGATTTATTATCAATGTTAACAATCGTCAACATTGGACAATGACTTGCTATTAGAGTAGCCGCCAACATCGGAGAAGAAAAGGCGGCGGTAGTGTGTTATGACAGAAATCAATGACCAGCCAGAGGTTGAAAATGAGGAAAAAAATGTCATTTTACCACCCTTCTCTCACCGTGAATTTGAGAAATGATTAAAATAATTGGTGTGGTGTGTGTCTAGGCAAAGGGTCACGAATTTGCAGTGTCTTTGGTCAAATTCTCATTTTGGCAGTGTTTATTAGCATATTATAATGTTCCTTAGCGGTGCCCAACATCAAAGTTTCCCTTTATATAATTATGATTCATCACACCTTATTTTGAAAAAAAAATAATTTTATTGTGGCACCTATTTCAAGAGCTTGTTTACCAACAACCGTTAAAAATCAATTCATAACACGCTTCGTAACACCAATCTCTCCTATAAATGTCTTCATTTTATGAATGGTCGATAACAGGAACCGCCACTAGAAATGGCAGCTCTAAAAAATAGAAGACATTTATAGGTGTGGGAAATGCAGTCTAGACTATGTATCTCTATAACCATTTATAGAGGTGGATCAAATTACAAGCAAGTGTGAAAAAATTGTGTGAAAAATTGAGGTGCCTGATGCCTCTTGAACTTATACTAGAAAATGTCACATCCATATATAAACAATATGGATAATCCAAGTCCTGGTTGTCAGACTCGAATTCCGTGACCTAATCACTGGTCTCTCCAATAAATGCTTTCATTTTCAGGAACAGTCAATAACAGCAACTGCCACTACAATGGTACTCATCCATACATGGGACAATCGAAGTCCTGGTTGTCACACTTGAATTCTGTGACCCAATCACTGGTCTCTCCTATAAATGCTTTCATTTTCAGGTACAGTCCATAACAGCAACCGCCACTAGAAATGGCACATCTAAACATGCTCCCTCAATCTTATTTTTATAAAAATATTTATGGAATAATGATATATGTATACTTTTATGAAATTATTTTTCAAGACAAATCTATTCATATAATTTTCACATTTTCAATCTCAACAACATAAAAGTTATTGATGATCTATATTCCCAATGTTAAGCTTGTCCAAAACGTCATCTAATTCCTATATGGAGGGAGTACAAGATATTAGGGATGTAAAGTTTAGGAGGTGAAAACCAAACACCTAGTTGGAAGGGCCTGTTTGCATTTTCTAGTCTAAAGTTTAGTGGCTAAAGTTAAGGACTAAAACTTTAGCTCATGCACTTGTGTGGTCTAAAAGTTCTGTGAGGTGGCCTAAACTTTAGACAACATTTTACCTCTTGTTTGGATCCTCAAGTCAAGAACTAAAATGATCTTAAATTTAGTGGTTAAAGTTTAGAGACCATGCGATCTAAACAGGATCTTAGGCACTGTTTGGATAGAAAGTTTTTTTTGGAGTTTTAGATTAATACCATGGTTCTTTAAAATACATAGGTATTTGAAAGTAAGAAGGTGTTTGAATGTAATTAATTTAGAGTTTTAAAAACTACAGTATTAACAAAACCATAGTTTTTTTGGAGTCCAAAAAACTCCATCTCAGACCTCTTTATTTTCGACCGAGGTCGCCACACGCGACGCGTGTCCACCCACGTGTCTCATTTTCCATTCGCGCCATTTTTCTTTCCATGCGCAGTCATTCTGTTTCAACTTTTCTCTTTCTTCTTTGATCTAGAAGCACCATTGGCTTCCATGTCAGACGGTGAGAAGGATGGGAGAAAATGGCAAGGTAATTTGTCCCTTGGTGATTTGCTCCTTGACCCTCCGATTTGGATCCCCTTCTTCTACGTAGTTTAGTCCATAACCCGGCAGAGGTTTGCATCCGTAGTTGAGTCCGATTTGGATCCCCTCCAACGGATTTTTCTTCTTCTTTGTTGTGAGCGGACTCTAGCGGAGGTAGTTCAGATCTTGGGCCCTGCGAATATAGCATCCTCGATCTATAGTCTTGCTGCTTGTTAAGTTTAGATCGATCTGGTGTTTGACCAACAGAATACAGATCGATTAGGTACAGGCTTTGTATCTATTTCCTCTTTGGATCAATTAATTTGTATGTATTTCCTCTTTGGATCAATTAATTTGTATCTATTTCCAATCAATAGGAAACAACTATGGCATGGCTAGAAACAGAAATAATTGTGATCCGTGGATAACCTTGCATGACAGTTTCAGACAAGCCAGATGCACGAAACAAGGATCAAGTTTAACTACTCATAATTTCATTATTTACATAATAGATTCTCATGTTGTATAAACAACAAATCATGTTACATTTGTACGCTTTCATGCAGCCGATCCATTTTAAATGACTGGCAACAATACTAGAACACAGCCAAACACATCACGCCGTCATGGTTTTTTCTAAAACAGAGAAAAACTCTAGTTTCTAAAAACTACTACACAAAACTTTATGGAGGCGGCCACTTTTGATTTTTAGAGGCGGGCAAACCCAACTACCTCCAATCAAAGGCCTCGGTTAATCCCTATTAATGGAGGTGGTTGATTTCTGCCCGCCTCCAAAAATGAATTAAAAATAAGAATAAAAAGAAACCCTAACCGACCTCAAACCCGAATCTGGGCCTGCTGGGCCAGTCATGCCGCCGGATCTACCACAGCCACGATGCTGCTGTTGATCTGCCGCCGCACCTAGCCTCCTCTCGCGGGGCCCGCCGGAGCCGGAGCTGAGGGGGATCAGAGCCCACCGCCGCCGGATCTAGCAACCCCGACGTCGGATCCTTGACCACCGACACCGGATCCACAGCCCTGGCGCCGGATCCGCCAAGAGGAGGTGGTGCCCGAGCCGCCGGCCCACCACTGCTACGGCACTCGCCGGAGGGAGAGGTGCGGCCAAGCCGTTGGGGTCGGGGTCGGAGAGGCAGAGCGTCGGGGCGGCTGAGGGAGGGAGGCCGGGGCGGCTGATAGTGAACCCTAACTCCTCTCTCCCTCGTGTGTGTGTGTGTGTGTATATATAAACCCGATAATGGATTGGATATTGGCTTTTTGGTGGGCCTCAGGAATATGAACTGAGGAGGGTATTTTAAGAGGCCCGTCTCCGAAAATAGTAGTATTTTTGCAAGCTAAGGCTCACCTCTATAAATCGATTAACCGAGGCGGTTGAATGTGACCACCTCAGGTAATGCAAAATGACCGCTTCGGTTAATCCGGACATTAACCGAGGCGGTTGAAAAGCTTGTCCGTCTCCGATCTCATTTTTGAAACGTCTTGCAAAATTATTTTTGTAGTAGTGAAATACTATGGTATTATATAGTTGTGGTCTTTGGAACCGTGGTTTGTAGATATTGTAGTTTTAGAATACCGTAACATGACTAACATCCAAACGGGGCCTTATTGTGGGTGGACGAAATTTTAAAACTCTGAAAATTTTGGGTGATAGATTACAAATTTCAGGCCCCACCGAACGGGATATCTTGAAAATTTTTAGAATATGTGGGCCGATATTTTAAACCCTGATGCAGACTAGACTATGTATCTTTACAACCATTTATAAGGGGCGGATGAAATTATAACCACATCTGAAAAAACGAAGTGTCTGGTTCCTAAAAACTTGTACGAGAAAGTGTCACATCCATACATATAATATGGCAGTGAAAGAACAAGCAAAAGTCCTGGCTCTCAGACTCAGCTTCGCGTTTAAGAAAATGAAATAATTAATGAGCTGTCACTTGCCACTGACGGGGAGTGAGTGGAAAAGTATTTCCAAATGAATAAACGTGCCGCAACGAGTCACAAATGTAAGTGAGCTAACTATGAACCCACATATAAATTTAATTTTTGTAGATTTAAGTGGAAACTCGCAAAATTAAGAGGTTGTCACTTGCATCGCAGTCACAGTAGGCAATAGATGCCCTGAAAATGAAAAAAGTAGGTTACTCGCGCTACATATATGTTCCATGTTGATAGGACTTCTGCGTTGTCAGTCATGGACGTTGCCGCAACAGGATTCCTCTTCGCCGTCGTCGCTGATCTCCTCATCACAGTTTCCCTGCTCGTGGCCGATGCGGCCATCGTCAGGTGGAGGCGTTCTCGTGGTGGCGCACCGAGCCCGCCCTCACACCTGCTGTTCGGCCACCTCCACCTGCTCGGCAAGCCGCTGCACCGGTCGTTGGCCGCGCTGGCCGCCGCGCACGGCGACGGCGCCGGCGATGTGGCCCCGATCCTGTCGCTGCGCCTGGGCGCGCGGCGCGCGCTGTTAGTGTCGGCGCACGCGGTGGCCGAGGAGTGCTTCACCGCTCGCGACGCTGCGTTAGCCGCCGGCCGCGGCTACTGGCCGGTGACCTCCTTGGCTACGGCTACTCCACGTTGCTCTGGGCGCCGTACAGCGATCACTGGCGGGCCCTCCGTAGGTTCCTTGCCGCCGAGATCTTCTCCGCGCCACGCCTCGCAGCGCGCGCCGTCGACCGTCGTGCTGAGGTCACCGCGCTCGTCGGAAACCTACTCCGCGACGCCGCCGCGGCGGCATCCCCCGCGGCTGCGGTGACAGTGACGCTGCGAGAAAGGCTGTTCGAGCTCGTGCTGCGCGTGATGCTGCGCACGCTAACGGGCGCGTGCGAGCACAGTGGCAGCGACGTGCGGAGCTTCCAGGCGATCATCGAGGTGAGCTTCCGAGTCAACGGCACGCCCAGCGTGAGCGACTTCTACCCAGCGCTACGGTGGGTGGACAGGCTACGTGGCGTTGAGGCGGCGCTGACGAATCTGAATGCCAGGCGCGAGGCGTTGCTCGACGACCTCATCCACCGCCAACGCCGAAGGCAACATGACGCCACTGGCCGGTGTCCTTGATGAGCTCCTGTCACTGCAGCAGACTGACCCAGCTGGGTACTACACCGACACTGTCATCAAAGGCATCATCGTGGTTAGTAGTATATTCTTTTGCATTCGTGCCCCCGACAAATGGTTTGGCATGTATCTCTATATATGATTGTATATGACCATCCTAGGCAATACTCTCCGCTGGCACAGAGACGTCGGCGCTAACCACGGAGTGGGCGATAGCGCTCCTTCTGCTGCACCCAGAAGCCATGCGCAAGGCGAGGACCGAGATAGATGATACATAAGCCTTGTCTGTTAGCACTTTAGTTGTCAGAACACTTTAGTTGTTAGTCTCTTTTCAGGTTTGTGGATAGTTGCTCCATGCTTTAGATTAGCTTTACTTTACAGTTATAATAATATGCTCCTAAAGCAAACTTGTATCTCAAGAAGCTCTTTTGAGTTTTGTGTATATAAAGGGGAACAAAGACTAGAGCCAGTGAGACCCTAGTAGCACAATTCCGAGTTTTACTTTACTAACAATTGGTATCAGAGCTTTAGGTTCTAGCTAGAGAGCCCAAGAACACCACTTTTCCACCCTCTTAGCCATGTCTTCTTCAGCAGAGCGCGTCGCTGTCGCCGCCGCCACCAAGGCCAAGGTTGTGGCCATCGAGGATGGTACCTCGTTCACTGGTAAGGGGGCGCAGGGCGACTCCAACACCCGGGCCGCGCGTCTGCTGGCTGTAGAGGCAGCAGCGGCGGAGGCGATCCAGGCGGCGAGGACAGCGCAGGCGTTGCGAGCGGAGATCGCTGCAGAGGAGGAGGAGCAGGTGGAGAAGGACCCCAGGCGCTCTGAGAGCCCGTGCGATCAGAGGGATCAACGCCGCTCTCAGTCTCCGCGCGACCGCAGGCGAGGCCGCGGCGGCGGGCGCCATGAGTCGCGGGACCGGGTGGTCTACCGTGACTCCGGCAGCAG
>CM039132.1:22887868-22934085 GCA_022036555.1 Microstegium vimineum | reverse complement strand
CGCCGTCGCTCCAACCTCACGCCACCGCTCCAGCCTCACCGCAGCTCCAGCCCGCCATTGGACGCCGCCGGTGCACGCAGGAGCCGGTGTTCGCCGCCGCCGGTGCACGCCGCCGCCAAGAAGGACACCCGAGCACGCCGACGCTCGAAGCCAGTGCAGGAGCTCGGAATCCCCGCCCTGCAGGAGCTCGGAAACCGGCCCAAACCTCCACGCGGTGAGCTCCATGTCCACGAACCGAAAGTGTTCGATGAAATGTCTACATGGGATTCAGAGTGCTTTTGCTTGCTTTCATGGAGATTAGAGATATAGATAGAGATACATGGCTTTAGATAGATGACTAATCTATATACTTGTCTATATACTTATCTAGATTTTGTGGAGGCACATTTTGTGGACATGTTGTATCATCCTTGTATAATTCTTGTTATGAGAGAGATAGACATGTAGAGAGATAGAGATATAGAGAGATAGATGTATAGCATGACTTATAGATAGATGGCAAAATTTTATATCATATATACATGGCTTTATATTGTGACTTGTACTTATGGCTTTATAGATAGAGAGATATAGAGAGATAGAGAGATATAAAGATATAGAGAGATATAGAGAGATATAGAGAGCTCAGGACTGGGACCTCGACGGCCTAGCTCCAGATCAGGTTCGACTTCGCAACAGAGGAGGTCATCAGCTTCAGTTGGTAAAGATCCCAAGATGACTAGTAAAAGGCCTCCACTAGTGCCGACTAAGGACGATAGTCTACAAGCTCAGATTGCAGAAAAGGCCGCCAAACTTGCCTTGTATAAACGATTGGCTTATATACCTGAGAAACAGAGCCAATTTGAAAGGCAAAGCAAAAATCCGGGTAACCAAGAAAGAGCTAGAGAATTACACACCTTTCAGCTGCTAGAGATACAAAACTTGGCCGCAGTGATGGATATAAGCATGGCAGATGCCGAGAATCTCTATTTTGATAAAACCAAATTTGAAAAGGCCGAAGTTGCATACAAGTTTGAACTAGGCAAGCCTATGGTCGCCAGCCAAGAAGAGTATAGAAATTTGCCAACAAACATGCGACAGTTGCATGATTATTACATCATAGATAGTAACAACAGCAAAGACAAGAATGCAAACTTTCAAGTATACATCCCTCCATGTTTTATTTTTAACCATCCTGAAGAAGTTGTGCATACTATTCATTATGAAGACCTCTTTCAACTCTTTCAACGATGCTCGCTGGATTTGTAGATTATGATGTTATGGACTATGTAAGTACCATACCCTAACAACGTTATAATAAACTACGTGATCTGCATTTGAATATATCCATGCATGTTTATTTTGCAGGTCTGTAGCAAAATTTTGTCTTCAAAAACGAATAAGCAATTTTGACTTCTTGGACCCCATCTATGTAAATGAGACAGCATGCAAAGCCGGTCTCCAAGATCCGTATGTCTCAGCGAGTTTGAAGATAGAGTTTGAAAGAATGTTCTCAGTCGGCAAAACAAACGCACTGCTAACCTACAATTGCGAGTATGTGTTCTCGACCCTTACTTAAGTGTTTTTTTTCTTGATATATCATTCAATAACATGAACCTTGTGATTGCAGCAACCATTACGTCCCCCTAGATATAAGTCTTAAAAATTCAACTATCGAGGTGTGGGACTAAAAAAAAGCCACTTAAACTTATCGAACCCCTAGTCAAAGTGCTAAATATGTAAGTGAACCCAATATCACCATACTTTTCAATCACATATGATATTGTAATTAATAATGTCCTCAGCCTTCACACTTCATTTACATTGTCACATAGAATGAAGGCGTTACCTGATTGGAGAAATGTGGAGCCTAAGATGCAAAAGAAATGGAGAGAACCATTCAGAGCGGAGTATATGAACAAGGTCAAGACCCTAGATCAACCAATGGGGAACAACGAGTGCGGGTTCTATGTTATGTGGGCAATGCTTGTCTACTTTGACGCAAAACTAGGAATAGGAGATGACATGGTACGTACACGTCGCATTTTAATTCTATTGTTTTATCTTACGTATGTGCATCTCAATATCATCTTGTATCAATTTACAGCGCAAAGAACAGGGCCACAATAGGTTGCTGGATTTTGAGATAAAAGGATTTCAAGAGGAGATAGCAGCTCTTATTCTGAACGATATAGTGTATAGAAAAGGATGTCTATCCATTGTGAAGAGTAAGAACTTCAAGAAGAACTATGGAAAAGACAGCCTCGAAAGGCTATTGTAATGCGACAATTAATTCGATACTTTAAGTTTTGTTTGGATGTTTTGTAATAATTATTATAAATGTGTGATGGGTTTGTATTGTCGCTAGTCCACAACCACCTTCAATTCACATCGATATCAAATGGTTCGATAGCAAACACCTTCACGATCTCCCACCCCACCACCTCTACCATAAACCCTAAACCAGAAACCCCAAATGAAAATAAAACAATTAAAAAAATGCAATTTTAAAAAATAATATCACTGCCGGTTGGGGTGCCAAACCGACAGTGATGGCGAAAGCATCACTGCCGGTTTGGCATAACCGACAGTGATGGCTTGGGCTCATCACTGCCGATTCGCCAGTGCTGGTTCAAAATCCGCCACTGTAGGGGGGTTTTGAACCGGCACTGATTGTCGTTTCTGTAGTAGTGACGTGGCCATCAATTCTGCGGACCCTAATAAATTGATAATAATAGCCATTAGTTTTTTTCAAACAAATAACCATATTTACCATTATGAAATATCCATCAATACATGAAGTTAAACATTGACTTTAATCTAAATTCTTCACCTATCTCACTATAAAAAATAACCTTAAGTAAACCTCTAGTTTGAAAACCAATTATCTAGCTTTGCATTATGTACTATTACAACTTCCCAAGTGAGCACATGTGCCTCGCTGTCGACTAGTGTCATTAAATCCTGAAATAAATCTAGACAGTTTTATTAATCGTGTCATCATTTATTGAATATTGAAATGAAAAATAGATCAAAAAGTTTTAGACCTTGTTTAGCACTACATATTTGGTATAGAGCGTGTCTCTATCGGAAGTCATTCCAAAAATTCAAAAAGTTTCTCAAAATATGGGAGCATAAAAAAATATTTTGCCTTGTAAACAATCTCAAATAAATACGTTGTTACTATAAAGTTGTAGGTTGCATTGACAAGTAAAACACCCGAGGTCATTTGAAAAAATTTAAAAATAATAAATCCAAGATATATAAACTTTTTAATGAACATTGGGCTTATAAACAGAGTCAAATAAAAAGGTTATGGACTACAAAGTTGTAAGTTGCATTGGTAGATATAAATTTAGTATAAATCGTGTTAACATCCAAAGTAAAAGAATCAAGTTCAAAATGTGAGATCTTATAATGAATATTTGGACATGTGAGCAATACTAAAAGGTTGCCAAATAAAAAGGTATAGGTCATGTTGATATGTAAAAAATATCAACATTCGTGTTAGTTTGAAAAATACAAAAGTAAGTTGAAAATATAATAGTTTAAATGAATATCTGTATCTATAGAAATTTTGAAATATTTTTCAACTACAAGGCAGCCAGCTTAGCTTAGCAGTATTTAGTATTGTGTAGGGTTTTGTTTTCTTCGGCCCTTTGGCCCTTTTCTTTCTTTCTTTCTTCTTATTTATTTGTGTGTGTGTTTTGGGGGGGGGGGGGGGGGAGGTGGGGTGCCGTTGTTGAATCAGCTTCCTGATGATTCTGTTGTAAGTTCCTACTGTCTTGGTTGAGTTGACGCATGGGCTTTGGCCCATGATTTTGTTTCAAAAAAGGGTTGTAGATTACATTCATTTCAATTATTTTGATATAATGTTTGTATTCACCTCTATTTATATAAAAATATTAATATTTTAACATAGGAGAAAAACAAGACCACCAAACATGTAGGACTTTGTTTCCACATCAATAAAACTACATATGATAAACCACATTAAAACAGCCAAATGGACAATTTATATACAAAGTATGTTGGTTTTGAAAGTTAAACTGCATATGTTATTTGGTATTGGTGTTGCTTGTGTATATATTGGGGGAAGGGGTTTGTTGCGAATTTAGCACTAATTGTCACATTTTCACTCTCTCACTAGTTCTTGGGTCATCCTCTCTTAGAAGCCAAAACAAGCAAACGAGGAGATTTGGAAGAGGAAAATAGCAAGAAGGAGCCACCATGGAGGCCTAGAAGATCTAAAAAGGGTTCTTTCTAGGGTTTGAAGGAGAGGCCATCTCTCTCTAGCAAGAAAAAGCACAAGGTGGAGACTTCAAGAAAAGAGAAGCAAGGAAAGTCGAAGGACTAGCTAAGTACACTACATCACCTAACAAAAAGCTTGTGTTCGTCTTTCTGCAAGTCTTTTGTAAGCCACATCTTGATACAATCACTAGGAATATCTAGGGATCAATTTTGGGTTAGTTCATCACCTAGAACTATCCCCTTTTAATGTTTTTGTGAACCAATACAATGTAGGGCAACGTACCTTGCTATATGTAGCCTAGAGGACCCTAGGAACACTTCTGTAATGTGCCATGCATAAACATGACAAGACCATACATGCACTTCTTATCCATGAATCACTTAGAACACATTCACTGAGAGCTACCGCGGACGATCTGACAATCACATTGGTTGGATCAATGCATCACATGTAGCCTTAGAAACCTTATGATGATATTTTTGTTACACTTTTATAATGAGCCAAGCTTGACTTTCAGCTCGTTAGCTATAACCAGCGACGAAGCCAGTAGGGGGGCAGCCCGTGCTCCAGCCCCCCCTAATGGCTATGGTTACACTTAAGCCCCCCCCCTAAGCCATGGAGGAGGAAGAAGAAGGGAAGGAGGGGCTCGAGGAAGAAGAAGAGGAATTAGCCCCTCCTTGAGATAATCCTGGCTTCGTCACTCGCTATAACATGACCGCTTAAGCTAGAGCATTCAGTATTAGCCAAACCAAAATCGACCCATCAACCCTATATGTTTGTGATCACTAGCACAATGCTTCGAAACCATAAGTCACCTCCTCAAGTAGTGTTCCACTCCAGACCTGCCCTTTTATGGTTTCTATGTAGACTTGGATTTGCTTCGATTATAGCCTAGTATATGCAAGGAACCAAATATGTTAGACAAAACAATATATTAACATACATCACCCCCTCATCATTACAGGCAAATCATGTATATCTATGTTTCCTTTTGTATGGATGGTGGGTTGATGAATCAATCAACTAAGTATACATTGTTTATGGCTATTTTTCTCGTTCTCCCTTTGGCTCGAGAGCCAACCGAGCCAGCTTGAGCTAGTTACCAAGCCAAGCCAACTCGTTATCCTAACGAGCTAGAGCAACCCGAGCGGAGCTGAGCTAGCTCGGTATCTAGCCCTATCCCTTGGTGCATGTCTACTTGTGTCTAGAGAGCTAGATATCAACGAGTCAGACACAGCCATGCATTGTGAGCTTCCCAATTTTGGGGCACCCGGATGTACAATGAGGGTATTTATTTTTCCTAGTGATGAGGTAGGTCTCTCCTAGTGTTTTCGTATTCAAAATTTAGTATAAATGTTTTCTACTAAATGTCTCTTAGTGAGATTCCCATATGATACAACTAGTGATAGTGGTTTAATCCTACCTAAAAACACCAGAAGAATTCAACCATTTTGATAGTGATGAAGCGAGAGGATACAGCTGTGGCCACGCGTGTAGACTATAGAATGTTGCACTTGCAGGCATTGACTTTTGCGTACCGACTTGTTCCAAAATACCTTGGCGGTTGACGAACCTATAGCTTGAGAGCACTCGTAGCATGATGCCCACGGACACGCACACGTTTTGACTGACTCGTCTTGATTGACTAGCCAGTTGGATTTGTTCTATTCAATTTCATAAGCGAGCTGATTTATACAGTACATCAGTACGTACTCTTTTGCTTCTCGTTGTGGAGTACGTATTTTCCTAGTTGAGAGGAGCCAGCTACTGAAGTCGTGGTCTCCGGGAGGAAACTGTCGTCCTCGGCAGCTCGTCTAACTGAAAAAGATCCAATGATATAGAGATTCGTCTGACATTGCTAGTAGTCGATTGATAATATCTATATAGAGTAGTGAGGACTATTCTAGTCGTATTTACTATTCATCATATAGTAATAACTGATAACTTGAGGAAAATTAGACCAGTTCGCTTTACAGTGCACGTATGGCTGCTACGTATGTCAGCACGCGGAGCTTGACCATAGCTTGGTCGTGGTTTGCATGGGTGTTAGCTAGCAATCTAGCCGAATACTATAACGCTAGCTTATACTAGATCGTAAGCGAAGTGTTGCCCGCCGCAGGACCAATGCGTAAACAACAGAAGAGACCACCACTATATATATAGTTACTGTGTACTTGGGAGTGCATACAGCAGCAACGACTGTAGGAAGTAATTGGCCGAGACGACGGCCGCGCCCTCCGATCCGCTGCACACATCACATATGACGATGGCGGCGCCAGCGAGCAAACCCGGACGGCGGCGCTGCTGCTGTGCTTTCTTGTGGCATCTCTCCTCCTGGCATCATCGTTCGTTGCAGCTGCAACAGAAGCCTACGGTAACTGTCCCTCACCCTCAGTTTTATAAATCAATCGAGATGGTGATGCATCTGTTCTTATGATCGCTGAAATACATGCATGTATGTTCCACCGATCGGTGTGGTAAAGATGCAGGCAGGAAGATGAAGCAAATAGCTGTGGTGGCATCGGCGCTGCATGGCTACCCTGGAACTAATTTACCCCCGGGATCATACGGCTCATACCCGCCCTGAATAATGAACTAGTTAGTTGACGGCCGATCTGCCATACCGGCTATACATCATGTCCAAGCACCTGCTAGCTACAGTGCGTTCTGCAAAACAGTGTGTATGCTTGTAATAAGCTATTATTATTGTTTCAAATTTTTTAAAAAAACAGCTTAGGTTGTGCCGGGGCACGAATTCCCAAGTCTCAAATTATCTTCTCCTTTTTCATGAAAACATTCACACCTGTAAAATTATTACACTTGTATTCTGAAATCTGAAATGCACGAGAGCACCTATATGAATAATCATCTGTTTGTGGAATATCGCCTCGTTTTGAAGCACGGTCGCTGCCTGCCAATGCAAATTTTCGTCGACACCCGAGGCGCTGTCCGGCTATTGCCTATTGGCAATTGCTAGTTCGTGATGCCTCGCCGCCTCACGTGCTAGTTTCAGAGAGAAGTTTCTTGATTCTCCGTCGAAGGTAGGGAAACCAAGCTGTAGCCGTCATTGCCGGCCAAGCTCTCCGGGGTTAAGTCGAGTAGCCTTGGCAGCTTGAGCACCCATCGATATCTTGATTCCTCGCATATTCACCCCACTTAGACTCTTATCTACAGGGCAATGTTTTAAATCTTAGGCTAAAAGTATTTAGCGGATGAAATTTCTAAAACAGCTACAACGAAGCTAAATGGGGTTATAGTGGGTTATAGACGCTAAGTTGTACACAAACACAAATAACTTTGATCAGTCTCAATTTAATAACTATAGTCAGGAGATTTAAACGCTTGATGTAACAACACTAATTCATGACGTGTATGACAATAGGCGAACGATTATATGGATTAATGTCACAAATTTAGAATTGGATCTGAGTACAAGCGAGTTTTCTCTCGCGTTCGTCTCCGGACACAGCCGGACCAAGCCAAAGCTTCCTACTTCGTTCCTACCCCTCTCCTCGCTGTACTCTTCCCACTCTTCTAGTGTGAATCGGTAATGTTACACAGCTTTCACGCCATCCTCCACTGTGGGCGGAAGTACTTGGGGCTGGGTTTGGTCGTTCTTGTGGGGCTTCATTCCAGCGCTTGCTTGGCCCAAAGCTATTTTATCAAGCTTCATTGTACTCCCTTCATATCAAATTATAAGACACTAGTCCATCAACCCGTGCTCTCGCACGGGGTAGAATCTTTGAAGACATAAACATTAGTTTGTTTAATACCTCCGACTATTAAAATTTTCTAATATTATGTTTTTTCACTTTGTTCATTTTTTACAAAAATACACACAAAAGATAATATGTTATATCTGTCTACTTGTCAGAAACATATGAATTACTAATATTTCTGTGTTTTCATCTATATCTATAGTTTCTTCCATTAAATTTTCATGGCACCTAAGTTTATCTTTACTATGCAATTAGTTGAAATATTAGCTTAAACAATTGTGGTTGTTTTTGTGGGTCGTATCTTATATCTTATGATGTTATGAATCTAAATTCTTTATTTTCCTAATTTTTATTCATTAGTACATATTTTTTTACCGTGAAGTTAAGTTCAAACTCTTGTTCTATCTTTTATTACATTTCCTTTTGTACTTTCTAAAATAACATTTTTATGTTGTAAACTATACTCTGATGTACTATAATGGCATAAACAGTCACTTAATACATGTCCCACACCATTTAAAGTCAGTGTTTTAGCTTGAGGTGAGATCTAAAGGGAATATGAATATTAAATTTTTATAATGCCTTATTCAAAATTATTGCCCCATGTGGTCTACACTAACACCCACTTCTCGCGATGCTGAATTTATTTTTTAATAAATTATATATGAAAGTAATAGTTATACCATCAATATAGATAATGTTTTATTAAAATCTATATATGTACAAAGTGAAAAGTTACATAAATATCTCATTGTTATATTAGTTGTAAATAATTTGTTAGTATGATTAGCATCTTAGTTGCCAAGAAAATATTTTTCAAATTGCTGAAACACAACCTATAATTAATCGTTTGTGCATGCATGTGTGCATAATCTGCATGGTGACACATTATATATTTTTATTTTTTCAAATCTCAATATATCAATACTATATAATTGGGTCATAGTACAACATATATGTGCTTTATGTTACTTAAATTGTTTTGTAATAAAAATATTGATAAAATAGTTTTTAAAATAATGATAGAAGTGTTAATTTAGATGCAAATTTAGTTAATTTGATATATTATCTCTCATAATAGTATGTAGGCAATTTGATGTAAATTTACGTTCATTTTTTATCGTGTTTTTCAAGGTAGGTAATTTAAATATAGATTCACAATTTATGTTCTTCTACACAATCGCGGATATGGTTAGTTATTTAGAAAACAGAATAAATAATCCAATGAGTATTATTATCAGTGTTATAACAGTTTATAAACTGATGGCCATACTTATTTTTTGTTTATGGGGAGATCGAATAGAAGATAGAAGATCAAGTAACAATCAGATTATTGCAACTACTCCATGGAAGTCTGCACTCAATACAGTTGACTGGAAGGAAGGAAGAGAACTGCAAAGTTGTGACTTTTTTCACGGACAGCGATCGAACTCCTTGAGACTGTTGGATGATTTTCACGGATTGCGATCGAACTCCTTGAGACTGCAGGATGAGGCGGCTGCAGCGGCAGCGGCGTCGGCGGCCGTAGGTTTCCACGCGCGCGAGAGTAATCTAACAGAACGTACCGATGTCCGGCGAGAATAAGAATATGTTTAATTTCTTCCATAACTTTTTTATAATATTTTTTATAATGGCAGTACGTGGTGGGTAAATTATATGTACATTTACGTGGCCACGCGTAGCCTTCACGCAGGGGCCGGCCTCCATATTGTTTTCCTTTTTAATTAGATTTATTATTATTATGAGTGATTTTCATAATGGTAGGTGGGTAATTAATTTGAAAGACTAAATAGATCTAATAGCTATTAACATTAGCAACGATTAAACTGATGGCTAGATCTTTCTAATTATTGTGAGAATTTTTATGATTTATCTTTTTTCCTAGCGCTTCTGATGAGAATTAACATGAAGCCTTCGTTGGAGCCTTCAATTAGTAATAGTAAGATTCTAAGAATCTTGAAGAGTCAAAGTATCTCAAGTTGGCTAATAATTATACAAAAAAGTTATAAAGATTTATGACATTAAATAGACATACTATGAAAATATAAGTGATAAAAATCCAACGATACTTAGTTGACATCATAAATATTATTATATTGTCAAAAAAGTTTGGTCAAATATGAAATAGTTTGACTCTCTAAGATTTTTAGGATGTCTTATAATTTGAAATGAAGAGATTATCTTCGATCTTCACTTCTCTAAGATTTTTAGGATGTCTTATAATTTGAAATGAAGAGATTATCTTCGATCTTCACTTCTTCATTGTTACCGTCTTCAGTCATGTAGGTATTGACACTTGCTCCAGGGTATAATAAGCTTAGGCTATAGCCTTGAGCCACCACTCGGACCCTATAGTGGTTGAAGTTTGCCACATTACCGTGACGCATCTCTCCATAGCTGCCATTGGTGCACAGATAGCAGCCTCAGCGAGCCCAACACCTGGACCCTGTCGCTCTCTGCCATCGTCCCTGCCTCAGCTTAGCGGGTCCTTGCACCAGCCAACAGTACTGCCAGCCAAGCCAAACTGAGCCCGGTCTCTATCTCTAATCTCACCACCCCCACCAATCGGACCTTCGCTGCCGCAAAGCAAGTCGAGGGCCTCGTGGCTCTCCATGAATCCCACTATCGCCATAGAGCACGTGAGAGAGCGGCCAATCACTACTACAGATTCGAACATCATTGCTGGCTCATGAGTGCCGGTTTATATTGAGCCGGCAGTGATAAATCTTCACTGTCGGTTCTATGTCGAACCGGCAGTAAAGCTCATCATCATTGTTGGTTCGTGGCTTAACCGATAGTGAAAATTCTCTGCCCTTTCACTGTCGGTTCCAGCCACGAACCGGCAGTGAAACTCATTATGTCGGTTCGTGGCTGGAACCACATGTGATAACCTGGACACTTTCACTGTCGGTTAACCAGGACTGATGATGAGCTTCACTGCTGGTTTGTGGCTGGAACCGCAAGTGATGTACCTGAACACTGATTTTTATTTTATTTTTGTAAACGACCTCGGATGGAAAAACTTGCTAAATAATAGATGTAGATCTCGAAAAGTTATGAAACTTTATAGTTTACAACTTTTTCATTTGAAATCATCTTGTCATCCAAAAATACGTTCAAATTTGTCAAATTTAAAATTTGAATTTTTGTAAACGACCTCGGATGAAAAACCTTTCTAAATAAAAGTTGTAGATCTCGAAAAGTTATGAAACTTTATAGTTTACAACTTTTTCATTTGAATTTGTTTAGTGGCTCAAACAATCAATTTACATTCGGTTTAGTATAGAATGAGGTGAACTAAAACCGAATCTAGACTGAGGTTGTAGGTTCGAATCCTCGCCGGAGCACAGTTCGCGATTTTACGCGAAAAAATGCGCGACTTGCGACGAAGACGGGCTAGCGGGTTACTGCTGGCCTCTCCCAGAATTTAAATCTTTTTTCTATTTTTAAAAGACGATTTTTTATGGACATCCATCACTACGAACCGACAGTGATGTGGATCATAACTGTCGGTTTGGCATATCCGACAGTGATGCGGGATTTTGAACCGGTAGTGATGTGGTATTCTGTAGTAGTGAATGCATATACGAGTTTGACAGTGGCATGACTTCGCGCCTCGGCTCACATCCCACAGGAATGGGCCTTTGTAGGCCTACCAAGCCATTCACTAATGGCCTTGAGTGTACGTGTGAGCACACATAATAACGGGTGTGTTATAAACTAATACAATCAAGATCGAACATGAAACATAGATTCTTATATTGAAAATTCTTGCGGGAAAAAACTATAGGCGATCTTTAATATATGACCATTGTTTACAGAACAGAGGGAATACATGACTTGTCTCAACTCTTTCCGTGCGGCTTACAAGATGTATTTATACGATGGACTGACTGCACTCAAGTCTGGAAACAAATCCACTAAATATATAACCTGAACCATGGGCCTCTAGGCGTCTTCGCAAGACTCGCGTTAGAATTTGGATCATATTCCAACAAACTACACCTTAAGACGAAGTCCAACTTGTTGCAAATTAAGTATCATCAATCAACTCATTTCAATAATAATAATCACTGATTTCAAAAGTCACTAGAACTTAAATTATAATACCAAATAAGTTTGACCATAGCTCAAACTAAGCTCTAGGTTGGTTCTTTCATGAAACATCTAAGAATTACCAACATTATATGTCCCGGTTGTTCATCTAAAACTCAGGCCTCTCATTCCTTTTCCTCCAAAAGAAAAACTTAGCAAAGTGACCGTCTCTATGGAAATTCTCACAATGGGACCTCACCTCTCTCCTAGGTTGTTGTTCGCTCTCTTTTGGGTATGGTTCACTCCTTGAGGTGGGTTTTATGCTTGTGGAATATGGTTTCCATAGGGATAGTAGGAAGTGTCTCCAAAAGTTTTTTCAGGTGATTTGGGTTTAGGGTCTACACTTGTTTCTGAGGATGGGCTTTGGGTAGTTCCACAAACACTCCGTCTTTGTTGTTAGGCTTGAAGACTTATGTGGAGTGATTTTGAAACGGTTTGGAGGTAGTAGAAGTAGTTGGTTTGTCACAAGGCTTCAACCACTACACTCTCCAATTTTGCCATACAGCTTGTCACCCCACCACCTTCAACAACAAAGCCTACACCTGGTCCACCAACACCACGCTTGAACTATTGGACCATCATCCTCAATTAGGTCTCACCACATGACACCCAACTCAAGATAGTCTAAAGGTATATGTATTTTCTTCCTCGGATCTAGTGTTGGCTGCACGATAAGGCTCAAGGTCCTGGACAAAAAATTAACACAATGCACACTCAATTGGAGCACTCACAAAGGTAGCCTTTTCAAGAACAGAGATCCTAATGTTTTTATCAACCAACTTAATTAGACTGCAAAGCGGAACACGACTGGCATATACCCACAAGCTAGGCCGGAGTTTACATGGTCTACATTTGGGGCTCCAACTTGTTTGCTTCAAGTAAAGCTTATTTATGTCTCACAGAAACAAGGCAAGTTCATTTGGCATATAAATGGTTGTGGAAATTTTCTTATTGTCAACCAAAAAGAAAGTTCTTCTTCTGGCTTCTTCTTAAAGATTAGACTCAGTACTCGTGGCCTCCTTAACGAAGAAACATGGTTTTAGATAGCTACAAATGTGTGCTTTGTCACTTTAACACTGAAGAAAAAACTCTTATTTACATCTTTTCTTTCACTGCCCCTTTTGCCATGGGCTGCTGGAACATTTGGGCTTGGGTCACCTGATTCGAGATGACCTGCTGGTTTACTCTTTCAACCTTCAAATTACATTACGGCCTTCCTTTCTTCATGGAGATTATTATATGTATGTGCTGGGCTATTTGGGCTGCTCGAAATGACAATATCTTCAGAGGCATGCAACACTCTCTGAACTCTAGCAAGTTCACCTTCAGGAAAGAGTTAGCTCTAGTTAAGCTACGAGCTAAAAAACAAATACCAACCATGCTAGATCAATGGATAGACGGCTTTGTATAATTCTTATTGATTTTTTTTATTCTTTCTTTGTATCCTTGAGTCTCATACTCAACCCATGTACCTTTTCTTTTTAGCTCTTTAATAAAGTTCAATAGGGGATTTCCCCTCCTGTTTTATCAAAAAAAACAACCCTTGGCCGAAAACTTCACTCTAACAAGAGGCAAATTCACATGCATAAACTACTAGTAGTATATTTAGGGTACGCCAATAACTTCTCTAAACAGGTGGGGGAAACTCTGACTTCATTTGAGGAGAAAGTATAATTTTTAAAAAAAGAAGGGAAAAATTACAATTTAGACTTGAAAATCTAGGCGTAATGGCACAAGAATCCCCGAAGAGCAAGCATAGTTTTTTAAATAAGTGGAAAAAGTGGGTGCGCATGCATTTCACTATTGCATTTCTCTGCCCACAAACGATGATCATAATCTTATGGTATATAAAAGATCTTTTTGCACTCATTTTGACGAGGAGAGAGAGAGCGTGTGCGTCCGGCATGTGGTACCTAACCTAGGGACTAGGGAGTGATGCATGCTAATGCTTCTGAAGAACTCATACTGTCATACATATATACATGTGGTTTTATGAATTAAAATTGTTGGTGAAAATTAAACTGTTCTTTATATATAGGGGAAAGTTGTTCTATGTAAAAGTGCTCCATAAATAATAATTTTTATCCGTCCAAAAATGATAATGTATTGACCAGATAAAAGTCATACAAAAAATTTTTTTGACCATTAATTTTTCTTGTAATAAAAAATTGGTGATTTAAAAACCCCCAAAATCATCTTAAAGACATTTAACCCCAAATTTTATTGTTGTATGTTCTTGCCCTTTTTAAAATTTAATAATTTTCCCAATTTTTAATCAAGTTTGAGGTTTTCCTCTTTGGCTAATTTGACTATCATTTATAGACGGATTTATTTTATAAGAGCTGGGTTTCCGCAATGGATTCAATCCTATGTATGGATGTACTGCTCTTCTCAACTTTTTCCCTTTCTTTTAACACAAATCAAAATCTGCACGTTGATATTTTGGGGCGCTATGGAAAATTATTTTGTCACAACTTTAAATAAATGGAACTTAAAATCTTGCTGGTCCGCCACATTATTTTTCTTCTATATAGGGGTAACATCGAGCTATAATACGCAAGTAGAGATTTCTATATAGTAACTTTGGGGATTTATATCCCCCCAAATTTTTTTTTTCCTACTAATTCCTGCAGCTCCAAGATCTTCTTGTATTCCGGGAAAAACCTCGGCAGCTGGGGTTTTAAATTTTGGGGGCTAGATTGCGCACAGAAACCACAAAGAAAGGCACAAATCCAGATGTTCAGAGAAAAAGAACACGCCTTCTTGCTGCTGCTTTTTCACCTTTTCAACCTGGTACATCGTCTTCTCACCCCTAACAGCGGTTTTCTGATCTCTCTCATATATTTATACCAAGTTTGATGCAAGAACTCCAATTTTCTTTCTTTGTTGAGCTTTGCAGGAACGCAGGTTCTGCAAGCTTTCAGGACTCGCCGATTACGCAGACAGGCGATACCTACGAAGAAGATAATCAAAAAAAACGCCTACGCAGTGACGGTGGAGAACGGTGCATCTGCACACAGGCGAATGTTCAAGCTAGTGTGTGGGGGTTCCAAAACCCTCTGTGGCGCTCGGACCGGGCGGGCGTGCTCAGCGTCGTCGGCGATGGCAAGCTCTGCACCCTTCAGCGCCGGGGCCCCCATCGGCATGGGACCCAGTATTGCCGTCAAGTTCTCCCCTACTTCACGCGTCTTCAAAGTTGGGCCTTCAAGCCGTGTGTCGTCTCCATTGCTGTCCTAAAAAACAGGATCGAGGCCGCGTCGTGCAACCTCACCTATTCTTTTCCCACGGCGATGTTTCGTACAATTGACGGTTGAATATTTCCTTCGGGGAGTGACATTTTTGTTTTGATTTCTGTCACTTGATATGTACTAGTACGAAGTGTTTAATGTGGACTAGTTATGCACATGCATGGTATGGAAGAATCTTGTTGCAACTGCAATATCGTCATGCGGTTCTGCGCGCACGATTCTTTCAGCTGTGTTCCTAGTTCATTCCCGGGTTCATTGCCAGTGGAGACAGTGTGTTTGTTTTTTTTTTATTTTTTTTAATAAAAAACGTGAAAAAACAGAAATCAGGCCTATAAACACCCCCGGGGCCAAAAATTTTGGGAAAAGCATCTGGATTTCCAGAAATAAAAAAAACAAAAATAACCTAAAAAGGGGTAATGGATTATTGATTTTTTTTAAAATCTTATCTAAATATTCAAAATATTTATCCTGAAAAAGGGGGAAGTCCCATCTAAAAATTAGAAATTAATTAATTAGAAATGAAAATGAAATTTTTTAAAAAAAAACAAAAAAACGAAGTTATTTAAAAGTTATCCACCCCCTTTTATGGTTTTCAAAATTTTTAAAATTTTTAAAAATTTTCTTTTAATGATATGAAAACTATTGAAACTTTTATTTTTTTAATTTTTTAAAGTTTTTAAAGATATAAAATGGGAAAATAGAAGTTAATTTTTTTTCTTCAGAACATAGATTTTATTTATATTAATTTAAATTTTTTTTACTTTCTATATTTTTCTACATATTTGGTTATTGAAATTTTTATTAATATATATTATGTATTTTAGGGGTGTTTTTTTCTCGGGGATTTTGTGGGAAAATTTTTAAAACGGGTAATGATATAAAATTTTTTTAAATTTTTTTCCCTTTTAAAAAAACCGTAATAAAAACTGCATCTTTTATAAGTTGAAATGTTTGGAAGGAAGTGTGCTCGTTAATTACTTATAAAGCTTTTCCCCTCTAACCCCCCTACGGGGCCTTGTCACGCGTTTGAGCAACTGGGAAAATTTTTATTTAAATTTTTTTTCCCCTTTTGTATATAGGGTCCCCCCTTTGGGGGAAAAATTTTTAAAATTTCCCAAAATTTCCCCTGTAAGGGAACTCCAGCAGCGGGGGGGGGTTTTTTTTATTAGGCTTTCCCCAAATCCTTAAAACTTGTTTATATTTTTAATTTTAAAAAATTTCAAAAAAATTTTTCCCCCAAAACCCCTTTTTAAAAAAAATTTTTATTTATCCAAATTGCTATAAAAAGGGGGGTTTTTTCGGCCGGAAGAAAACGCGCGAGGCCCGGTTGTATCCCCTTTAGGTAGCCCCGTTTTCCCCCTTTTTGTTTCTTTTTTTTTTTTTTTTTTTTTCCCCTTTTTTCCCCCTTTTTTTTTTACGGTGATGTTTTTCGGTACCTAGTTTTTCCTTTTTTTTTTTTTTTTAGTGCGTTTTTTTTCCCCGGGTTTGGTAGCCTTGCTATGCTTTTTGTTTTCTTTGGTTTTTTTTTTTTTTTTCCTTTTCTTTTTTCGGGGGGGTTTTTTTTTCGTTTTATTTTATTTTATTTACTTTTTTAGTATTTTTTTTTTTGGGGGGGGTGAAGTTTTTTGTATACCTCCCCCGCGGTTCGCCGTACGAGCCGCCCCCTTTCTCCCTCCGGGCCCCCCCCCCCGCCCCGCTGGGGCCCCTTTTTTTTTTCAAGTTTGGAAGTTGGAATAGAAAAAATTTTTGGGGGGAGGGACTTTTTTGTTTGTAAAAAAAATTTAGAAAATTGTAAAAACAAAAGTTTTACAAGTTTTTTTCCCAAAATTTGTTGGGGAGATGCTCTTACCCCCCATAGAAAATATGGATGTTTAAATAAAAAACTAAAGGGTTTAGGGCCCCCCTTTCATTTCCTCATTGATGCGTCCCCCCAAACATTCCCTTTTTACGAAATTTCGGGCTCACCCCGGCCCCCATTTGGGGGTTGTCGTTTCCCCTCACATTTCTTTGGGGAAACCCCGTTCCTGCTTGCCCTTGCCCTCACCCGCACAGACCCCTGGAGCCCGAGCACGGCCTCCCCCCAACCCCCCCCCGGGGGCCATGGAGAAATGGGTGTGGCCCCCCCGACCCGGTGTGGTTTTCCCCCCTTTTTTTCCCCCACGACCCAGATTTGCAGGCGGGGTGTGGCTTTTTTTCCCTCCATGGTGTGGCGCGAATGCCACAGGCTCCCCTTCCCCCCCCATGGGGAAAAACTAAGGGTTTTTCTACTCCCCGTGTGGGGCGCTCTGGCCTGGGGCGGTCGTGTTGCTGGGGGCCCCCGCCCCTCGGGTGGCTTTCCGCTACGAAATGGGCAAAAGTCCTCCCCCCCCCGCCAATGGCTATCCCCTCCTTTGAGCGACTGCTCTTTTCCCCTTTAATACCCCCCGCCCCCGATGGGCCCAAACAAGTATAAAAGGTTAAGAGGGAGAGGGGGGTGTTGACCAAAAAGATCGGGTTTCTGCAAAACCCCTTGGGCTTATACCGAATTCTTTACCCAAAGGGTTTTGTGTCGTCGTTTCCCCCTTAATCGAAAAGGGGCGATAACTAGAACAAGTTTTAAAAAAGAGACACGGCGATGCACCGGATCCCAAAGGGGTCAAACTTGATCGGAAATAGAGAGTTTTTAAAGGGACGCCCGCGTGCCCCCCCGGGCTTTTCAAGGTGGGTTTTCTCAAACGAAAAAACTTAAGGGTTTTTGGGGGTTTTCAAAGAGATGCGCTCGTCGAAGCTTGAAGAACTCGTAAGCTAGGTCTAATGCGATAAAAAGTGGGAATTGCTGAAAAAAAAAAGGAGTAATATTTTTTTTTTGGGTTTTTTTTTTTTGATTTATATTTTCCTGGGGGCCCCCTAGGTACATATTTTATCCAGAACGGGAGTTGTAGACAGACAAAAACTCGTACCTTTCCTAAACAAAACAAATTTCCTTTTTTAAAAGGAAATAACTGACTCCCCGCGGGGGGGACCCAAATAACAAAAATATTTTCCAAAAACAAACACCTCTATTTTTACGGAATAAATGACTCGTGCAATAGTCGGGACCCCAAACTTCTATAAAAATTACGGGTTTATAGTTCCCCAGTTTCCTTAGTCTTTTTTTTGGAAAAAAACTTTCTTTTCGACACATCCTTCGGACCCGGGGCAATTTCCCTTTTTTTAGCGTCCCCGGAATGATGTTTTTTTAGCCATGTCATCCTTCTTGGCACACCCCCGCATTGCTTTATCTTTCCCCCCCTGGTTTTATTCTTATCGGCAACTTTGCCCCGATCCCTTTTCCCGATGCCGTTTAAAAAACGGCTACCGATCAGAGTGAATTTTTGGCCCCTTTTTTGAAAATTTGCAACCTTCTTTTTTTTGCTTCGGCAGCTCTATGCTGAAAACCCCCACTTTATCCTTTTTCCTCGGAAAAACGTTCCCTCATCGGCTTTTGGGTTTCAATGGGTAATTTTTCCTCCTAAAACCTGTTTTTAAACCAACCAAATTATCGGCAAAAAATCTTTTCCAGTTTCCATGGGGCAACAAACTTAATCTCATTTGCAGCATTAAATCTGATCGGAAATTTTTAAACCCGATGCCCTCCTAATGCCGATAGAAAAGGTTCCGACCAATGCAAGTCTTTATCTCATTTGACACATGCAAAAAAGGGGGTGTAAACACATTTACCCAATTTTGGAGCGTAAAAATTTTACGGGGCCGAAATTCTCTCCCCCGCAATCTTTTCTCTAAGGCACCTGCGTAAAATTCCTCGACCCTGCGCGCGGGAAAATTGCAAGTTCCCCAACAGAACCCCACGATTTGCGGGCGTAAACATTTAAAAAAAACCCAATCTTATCTTCTCGTTCGCGCGCAAATCCACTACCATACCCTTCCATATTCTGCCTGTGCCAAAAAAAATTTCCCAAAAATACCTAACTGGATTTAAAAAGGGGTTTACCCCATTAAATTTGGGCCTTTCCCCCCGAGCTCGCATTCTTTTTTTACCCCCCCTTCAAACTTCTTGGTGCCCCCAAGAGTCCTCCGGCGTCCTCCGAACTCCGGTGATCAAGGGGAAAGCTTCTTCCCCCTTTGGGGAAAGGGCGTAATTCCTGCAAGAACTTCTTCTGCCCCCAGGGGCAAATCAACTTTGACGTCCCTGGGGTTTAAAAAATTTTTCCCCTTCTCAATCTGCCTCCAACGATTTTTTGTTCGGCGCTGCTCCTTTAATTTTTTTCTTTTTTCCCCCTAATTACTGCTAAACCCCTAGGAACTGCGCAACAGATAGTGTTTCCCCCTCGTCAACCCTTTTTTCCAAGGTCTGGGCCCCTGGGAAAAAGCAGATCCATAATTTGATCAATGCAGAGACCAATGCATTCCTTTCATATTTCCCAGGGGTTTTCAGTTAGGGTTGTGGAAAGTTTTTTTTTTCGTTCATGGTCCAAACCCACCAAAGGCTGGAAGAATTGGGGATCTCAAAGGGTGGTAGAACAGAAAAAGTTTAGGGGGGAAGAGGCAATCTGGACCAATGCTTTTTAAACTTTTTATTGCTGATTGGCGAAGAACGAGAACTTTTATGATGGTGCTTTTTTTTTTGGTTTCCCACACCCAAAGAAAAGCATTCCCTTTTTCAGCATGGACCAGGGGGGCCCCCCCTACTCTTCCCCAAAAAGCACAGGCTTACGGCCTCGGGCGTTTCTCTGCCGATCCTCCAATCTTTTCGGTTGGAAACCCGGGCATCGGGTAACACACGCAACATCGGCGGCCCCGGACTGGATTATTCGAGGAAAAAAGAAGATGGACCAGTTGATCAGAGGGAACCCCCCCATTTCCTGAACATGTGGTTGGAAAAGTTCATCTTTTTGGGCCCGAACAGTTGGACCCATACTATTTTACCTTCCTGCAGCGAGCTTCTGGCCCATGGAGCAAGGGGTTTCCCCTTGGCCGATAAACCCCCTTGGTTTGGTATATCAACCCCCTTTACCAAGTACCCCGAAAGCTATTGGGTAGGCGAGGCCCATCGGCAACCTCGGCGGTCTATGGGGGGGTTTATCAACATGTGGTTGAACGCACACATGCATAAAAACCCTCCAGTTCGGGCTTATTCAATCAACAAATTTTCCCAAAGGGGCATATTGGAGGACTATGAATTTAATGATGTAAAACGGCAACCCGGGTTTTCCCCCTCAACTTTGGGGAGGGGCCCTCATCGTATTGCCAGGAAAAGTTCCCCAAAGAGGGTCAGTTGACATGTTTTTTCAGAGGGGCTTTACTACGGGGGTTCCCGCTGCAGAAGGGTCTGGTGGCCCTTTTATTGATCAGGACAAAGATTTCCACTTTCCTTAACTTACCAGGGAAAATTTTTCCACAAAATGAGTGATCTTTAAGGCCCCCATCATTCCTTAGGCCATCCCAGTTAACATCTTTGGGATGGGAAAAAAACTTATCCAATTATGAGTTTTACAAAACCCTCGGCAGCAGCCAATAGTTTTGGGATTTTGGGCATTTTTCCGATCAAGTTCAGCTATCCCCTTTTTAACAAACCAAAAAGAAGTCATTTCCAGTGCCATGGACTGGAATAGGATCGTCAATTTTTTTCCCCTTTCCCGATACATCAAACATTGATTTAACTTTTGGGGGCACCAACATCCTTCTTTCAGGGGAGTCTTTACAAATCCTAGTGGCAGGAATGGAAAAAAAAAACTATTCCCCAAGTCGTCGCTTTAAAATTGGGGCTTTTCATCTCCCGATCCATCATTCCCGTTGATGCATTAAGTTCTTCATTTTTTTAATGTTTCTTTATTATTTACTTTTTACTACGGCATCCCCCCCTCTTTTACAAAAACACGTTTTGACGTCCAATCCCTCGAACGAGAAAAAGGGGGCAAGCACTTCAATCTTCGAATGATAAACCCCCTTATCAATCATCGGCAAAAAAGGTTTCTTTGTTGGCTCCCTTTCCCCCCCTCAAAGGGTCCCCAAAGGGGTCCCCTAAAGCCGGCCGACCCCAAGCTAAGCCACCGCTACTCCATCACCCCCCTTGCCGCCTTCTTGGCGAAAAGCTTTCGAAAGTAAGCCCTTCTCGCATTTATCCCGTTTTAAAAACCCCTAAACGGTAATGTTTATTTTTTTTAAAACTTGCCCCCAAATATCTTTTGCAGGCAACGGGCTCATCGGTAGCTGTTTTTCCCAAATGTACAAGCTTCTCGACTCAGATGTCGATGCCCCCAAGTTCATAGCAAAAACGCGCCGGCTCACCAACTGCTGCCTCGAAAAAAAAACTTTTGGGCGAGCCACCCCATCCGTCCCATCAACTCCAGCTGCATCCCCAAAATCCGTGGATCCCCCAAAATTTACCAGAGCCAACTGGGCCCCCCCATCCTGAGAAAACCATTGGACAAACTCCGGACCAGGGAAAAAATTTTCATCCCCCAAAAGGGGTTAGCCCCCATGGCAGAGGCAGCACCGGGCAACGGGCCCCCACCACCCCCAAAAATGTTCCTCCCACGAAGGAAAGGGTTCATCGGCAACCGTTGCCGTTTCTTCAAGATGATGCCACGCCAGCTTTTTTCCGAACCCAAGGCAAGAGATCCGTTTTAAAATGGAAATTTGCTCACATTCTGAAAACACAAACTTATGATCGGCAAAGCTCTAATCTTTTTCTTCTTCGGGGCCAAGATTCCCCGAAAAAATTGTTCTCCTTCGCCGTCGACACCCTAAGAGGAGGGTGAAGAAGAGATTTTCACTAAAACCTCAATCACTTTATCGGCGGGAATTGAAGGCCAAACTTGAAGCATTAAACCCTTCTTTTGCAACAATTTACTTCGCAATTAGTCCAAGATTCCAGCGCAGCAAAAGCAGCCAAAAAGGGAAAAACCCAAGCCCAAATTGCCTGCCGATATTGAAGAGACACTCTTCCAAGCGGCTTTCCCCTGAGAGTCCGCCCCTTTTTTACTGAAGGGCTTCAGTGCTTGCCGAAAGAGCTACCCCGGAGGGACTTAAAGAAAAAAATACTAAAGTTCAAACAAGTCGCTGATGAAAAGCACAAGGACATCGACCATCTAAAAGCTTCTAGCATGCCCTTAAAAAAGAAATTTCCCGTCTATCGGCAAAAAAGGAGAATCTATTGGCAGAGCTGAAACAAGTTGATGAAGCTTTGAGTTCATTAAAAACCCGAAGAAAATTCAATTTCCCCGGGCGCCCCCAAGATCTTCCCCAAAAAAGAGAGAGATGCTACTGCTCGCGAGGCTTTGCGTTGAGGAAAAAAAAATCAAACCAAATAAAGGTACTGCCGATGACGGGGCCAAGGAATGGGGGAAGTGGCCCCGATTTGTACTTTTCGATATCATCCATCCAATTTTTGTTGTAATCTATTTTAATCCGTTTTGGTCAGCAATTTGAAAAACCCTTTACATTTGATTTTGCCTTTTTAAAAAATAAATTTAAAAACCCCCCTTTTGTCAATTTATGTAGATTGTTATCCCTTTTCTGCCTTATACTTTGTTTTCCCCCCCTGCAATTTTTCCAGATATTGGGGAATACTTCTTTTAAAAATTTTCCCCTTTTATTGCTCTGGGGAAAAAAAACCCCCCCGGGGGGTTTCCAAAATTTAAGCATTACCGGAAACAGACTGTTTTATCCCTTTTTGGGCCCCTTCCCCCTTAGGAGAAATTTTCTAAAATTTGAACTTTTTTTGTCCCAATTTTTTGGGAAGATCAATTTCCACCAAACCCGATCTCCATCGGCAAACTCCTTTACCCTTTTACTTTCTTGTCATAAACCCCCTTGCAACCCTCTTTTGTTTTCTTAAAATTTCTAATCAAAGCTTTTCGCCGATGATTCGCCCAGATCTTCCAATCACCCCCCATAAGGATTTCATTAAATTTGTCGGCTATCAACTGATCTTGAGAAAAAATCGTTAGAAACTAGTCTTTTAAACTCCCAGGGTAGGGAAAAGGAAACGTGCCCATACACCAATTGGTAAGGGGAGCTTTATTTTCACCATGGGGATGCCACCCACAGGCCATAAAACTTTTATTTTAGCACAATATGCCACTTTCTAGGGTTTTCTTAATCTTCGCTTGATAAGCTTGATAAAATTCCCTTTTTTAGTTGCCCCCGCTTGGCCATTAGCTTTGGGGATAATAAGGGGAAGAGTTTTAAAAACCCTTTAAAACCCATACCGATAGCAAATTCTTCAAACTCCCCCGATGTAAAAATCGTTCCCCTTTTTCAGTGGTTATTGGGGTTTTAGGAAAAACCAAATCGGTAAAAAAATATGCTCCTTTTTCAAAGTCTTCATGTTTTTGCCGACGTTACCTTTTTTCAAAGGGATAGCTTTAACCTATTTTGTAAAGTAAAACGGTAGCAACTAGAATGAACTTATGTCCCTTTTCTTGATGGCGGGATAAATCTGGCTGATGAGATCAATACCCCCTCCTCTAAACGGCCAAGACTTGATTTTGGGGGTTCATTGTCGATGCAGGCGCCCTCTGACCCTTTTCCAAAAATTTTTGGGCAATTTTGGGGGCCCCCCTTTTAAATATCTGAAGCAATCTTCAAGAATTGTCAGGGTAGTAATTTTCCCCTTCTGTTAATCTTTTCCCCTTCATCTTGAATTTTCCGATTGATGCGCTCCCCCCACCCCCTTCTGAATTTTTGCCATTAATTCCCTTTTTGTTTTTTTTTGTATAAAGGGATCTGAGAAAAATCCATATGGCCCATAATACAATTCATCATCAAGGAGCACATATTTGGTATCTTTAAACCCTTTAAACCCCCCCTCTAACCCTTTTTAGACGGATTTCTCAAAATAATCGGAATTTCCTTCCTCCAGTCATCGGCAAAATGTTACCGATGTCATTACTCGAAAGGGGGGGGTACCCTTTAAGCATACTGTGGGCCCAAACCCATTAGCTTCTTCATTTTATAACCCGGGAAAGTGTTCAAGGCGGTTTTTATTTAAATTCTTTCAATTTAAATGCAAACACTTCTCTTTAGCGCAAAATTTAAAAACCCCACCTCGGCATTCATATGTCCTTTTTAATTGATTGATCCTAACATGGAATCACCGAAGATTTAAAAACCCTTGGGGCAGTATTTCCCCTGAGTATTCCAACCCCTTCGGGTAAAGCCTGGTATTTAGCCTAATTTTTTTGTCGAAATAGCAATAATCGGAAACCCGAGATTTCTTACTTTTGTCCTTGAGGGGGAAATTAGGACAATGTCGATGCCGGGCTCCTTTCTTGCAGGGAGATCCATCAAATTTTTAAGGCCCCAAGGAGAAATTTCGGGCCTGGCCCCTTACGGATTGCAATGTTGGGTAACAAAATCGCCATCACTTGATTTTTAACTGCTTTACCCCAAACCCTCATACCTCAAATCAAACCCCGTTTAGCAACAAATCCACTTGCCGATTTTTCCCCCTTAATATCGGCTTTGATAGCATATACTTAACCACGTCATCTTTGCATATGAAGGTGCTTTCGGCCAATAGAAAATTAATGTCCCCAACTTAGTACAAGAGAAGTAAAAACAAAGACATAATTTTCAAGGGCCCGGGGAAATACCGGGTTTTTTAGCATCCCCAAATCTCCTATTTCAAGTATTTAAATCATATTTTTCCCTTTTCCCTTTAAATTCTTGGTTAAGGCTGACCCGATAACACTGTTATGGAAAAAATTTTCAACCTGAAGGTTTCCCGTGTTTGGTGGAACCAAGACGGGAGGATTCACCAAACATTTCTTAATCTCTTCCAAAGCTAGCTGTGCTTTTTTTTCCCATAAAAATTTTCTTGATTGGCCTTAAAATTTTAACAGCGGCCCCAAAAATTTTAATCTTTCCGACGTTTAGATAAAAAATTTTAATAAAATTAATTTTGCCGATCAAGGATTGAAAAATCAGTCTTATTTGTGGGGCAACTACCTTGTTAATTGATAAATTAGATTTTCTGCTGTTTCTCGATGCCTCTTGATGCACCAAAAAAACCCAGAAAACTGGTTTGCCGATCCCCAAATGCCCCCTTTGGGTTAGGATTCATCTTAAAACCCATGTTCCCTTGTGCATTCCAGGTTTTTTTGCAAATCGAAAGATGCTTCTCAAAATTTTCCCGGTTTTTTCCCCCCACATCATTAATATGATTTCGACTATCGTTTTGATTTTACTTATGAAAGATTTAAAAATTATTGCTCTTTGATAATTTGCCCCCGGGGTTTTTTTAAGCCAAAAAATCATTACGACCCCTCAAACAAAAAACCCAAAATGGGCCTTTGGCATCTAAAAGTTTTGTCTTGTTTATGTCGTCCTTAGCCAAAGAATATTTGATTATATCCCCCCCTTACCATCCCTGGGAAAATAATGATTTGATGGGCCGGCAGCGGCCCTCAACCAAAAAATCGGGGGAACTGGATCGGATAACCCCCCCTGGTGTAGCCCTTTTTGAGATTCCTGAAATCAATACAAAAACCCCCAAAAATTTTCCTTTCTTCCCCTTTTTCAAGGAAAAAACATTAGAAAAACCATTCGGGGATACTGACATTGGCCCAAAAAAATCCGCCTCAATTAATTTTTGTAATTTCAGCTTTAATACAGGTAATACCATAGGATTGTTTGGCGCGCGGTTGCCGAAAAGTGGTTGGAAACCCGACTTAATGGCAACCATTGTTCGGGCTATTGATCAGTTTTAAACTAGGATCTTGTATAATTCCAAGCAAAACAAAAACTTTTATTCCCCTTTTAAAAAAGTCAATCAAACTTTTGTTTTTCATTGGGAATTAAAAAAAGTACTAAAAAAAGGGTTTGGGCCCAGGCCTATACCATCGCCGATATCTTTCTTTAGTAAATCATCAGCGGATGTGAACCCCTGTCCTGGTTTTCCCTTTTTTTGGGAATCGATTTCCCTTAAGACTTTTCTTCCCGGGCCGACTGCTTGGATCGGGGTAATGCGGGGGAATCGGCAAAATTTGGGGGAACTCCGTGTCCCAAAACTTCACCCGATATGCACCTGGTTTTTGGTAAAAAGTTTCCCATTCTACCGATGGGAACAATCGACGGGGTCTCACTTCGGACGACTTCAAACTTGTCCCCGACCCCTTGCCAAGACTTTTGGTTTCATTTTTGGAAGGGATAACCCAAAAATTGGCGTGGATCCAATCCCTCCCAGGATCAAGTTGTAGGTCCCTTTTTCCCCAAATTAACGAAAAATGTTGTCGGCAAATTTTTTACTCCCCAATGGTTAATTAAACAATACAGCCCCCTTTAGCTGGCGACACATTGCGTTAAAAATCTTTAAGTTTCATGTCCGTTTTGACTAAGTCTTGGTCCCCCTTCCCCCAAGGGTTTTCCTGAACTGAATTGGCATTATTTGTTTGATGCCCCACCGTTTCCCCCAGCATTTTTGGGCCCGGGCTGCCCATCTACTTTCCCTTTTTGATGAAAAAAAACTTTAAGTGCGGGCCTTTTTTATCATCGGAGGCTTCTCAAAGAAAATGCCCTCGGACTAACCCCAAACTGTGCCATCTTATTTAGTTTTCTTCCCCATCTTCGAAGGGGCCGGGAATTCCCATCAGAAATTACGACGACCATATTGATTTCTGCCGATGGATCCTTTTGTTTGGAGCTTTGGCCTCCATCCCGGGCCGGAGACTTTTCCCTTGAAGGATTTTCACTCATGCAAATCTCCGGGCCCCTTGGGCGCTGAAATCTTTTGGGGCCCCATTGAGGAAGTTTAGTTTTAAAAAAGGTGGTACGGTTTTTCACCCCTTGTATCAGCACCCCGCCTTATGTTTGGATTTAGGAAATCTTTTTAGGGTACTTGCTTTGGCCTTTTCCCTCTAGCTCGCCCCGACTAAGGGCTCCCAAAGTCTTTTTATGTGCGTTTGAGTTTGCCCCCCAACCGATATGCCCCAAATTTCTTCTTTTTGATCGGCGTGCGATAGCTTGATGCCCGTCATAAAAGCAGAGTTTTTTTTTGCCCCGTTAGCAGGATAGTATCCATTGCATTTGGACAATTTTTGGAGTAGGTAATTTAATCCCTTTTCTTCCCAGCAATGAACGAAGAAGGGACCTCCAATTTGGTCTTTATGCCGAACCCCACTCCTTGACGCTCTCCCCTCCTGCCCCCCGTTATTGTTCTTCCTGCGATTGTTTTTTAATCTTGTCTTGGTGCCAAATTGCGTGATTAAAACCCATTGGAGCCCTTTGGTTTTACTGTTTTTCATCGGCAACTTTTTTACCCTTTGTGTCATCAGAAAAATTTTCTTCACATCAGCTTAGCTACCGGGGGGGTTTTGGGGGTCCACTGATGCATTTTTCCCTGGCAGCTTCCGATGAAAACTCTTTAGTTTTTTCATTTTTTCCCACCATGTTATTTGGAAACAGTTTTCTCCCCCCCCAATCTTCATCGGTTCTGGGTTTTTGTTTTTCCCAAAAACGTGATTCGCCCAGATTCAATTTCGGGGTTGCAATGCGGGCCTAAAGACTTTGAAATTTATTGGTGCTGTGTGAAAGTTGCATTGTCCCCCTTTGCAATCCCCGATCCTTTTGAGCTCTTCGACCGAGGGAAATTTACCTGGTTAGGTCCCCGCTTTTTCTGCCCTTTTTTGAAGAAATAGTCAAACTTTCCCATGGGGGGCCTTGGTAATGTCAAAGGTAAACCTCTCAGTTTCCCTTTTGGCCAAACGGACAAGGATACCGACTTTTTACCCTTTTTAAACCCCTTCAGCGCGAAAAAGCTCAGCTCTTCATTGACTCGAACCCTGTCTTGCAATGAAGGCCACCTTCTTGTTCCAAGTCTTCCGGGGGTCAAAAGTTTTAAATTTGATCGGCAATCCTCTGCACCAGATGATTTTCGTTTTTAAAAACTCTTGAGATGTTACTTATCTTTGTATGCGCAAAATAGTCCCGGGAAAAGCCAAACTGTCAGCTGCGAAACTTTAAATACCAGGTTTTTAGCGCTTGTTCTTTACGTCCCGCAGCCTTGAACAAAGTTTCCACCCATTTCATCATTTTTTTGTTTTCCGGCTTGACTAAATCGGTAAGCTTTTTTCTCATGCACGCCAGCGAAGAAATTTTTTATTGAAACTGCCTTTTCCAGATCGGCGCATGTGATTATAGAGTTCGGGGCAGTGAAATGAACCACGTGAAAAACCCCATCTAGCAATTTATGATAAGAACCAAATTTACCCTTAGCTTTCTTGTTGGCAGCTTTCCAAATGGATAAAAAAAACGGTTGATGTGCTCCATCGTTGAGTGTCATCTTGGCCAGGGGGGAAAAAAGGTAAAAACCCCACCTTGTATCGATTTGGAAGAGGGAAAATTAAAACGTTTTCCCGGAGGGGTTTTGGCGTTTCCCATAAGCTATGTGTTAACCTTGGGGGTTTTAAAAACCCAATTGTTCCTTCCACTTCGGGGAATCTTATCGGCCCCGTAAGCTTTATGTTCTTGCCCACTCATTTGGTTTTTGGGGGGTTGACCGCGGAGCCCGGGTGATGCACCCCTTCGGGTCTTGGTGGCAAAGCGCTTGAAATAATTGGTGCTTTCACAGTACAACCATCTGAACATTATGCATCGGTTAATTGGCCGTGGGTAGCGTTGCACACTCACTGGATTATGTGTGGGATTTTCATTCATCGGTTGCTATACCGAAAGCTCCACCTTTAGCGGGTTTTCCAAAATATTGATACCCGGGTTGTTAAACCCCCTGATGCTGAAAATTTGGGGGTGGAGCCCTCCAACCAGGATTGTAGGTCATTGGCATATAATTTTACCGATGGGCCTACAATTCACCCCCTTTCCTCAAGGATTGTATTCCTTTTTTTTCTGTTTAAATTCAAAATAAAAAGGAAAACCCTATTTTTCCGTTTTGCCACTTTCTTAAAAAGCTTTAAAATTGTTCGTTTTAATCCAAATCGATCGTTCAAGTTGCGTTAGATCCGTAATTTTTTGCTCTATCTTAGTAGTATAGATTTCCTATGTTTTAAATTTCTTTTGAAAATCAAAGAAAATTAATTTTGTTTAAAGCTTTAATCTTGCCCCTTTTTAAAATCCTGTTTAATTCATTTCTTCTTTGTTTATAGCTCCATTTTTGTGATTCAAGGTCTTTGTGATGTTGTGAGACGTAGGGTTTGTTTTATAAACTTTTCCATTTTGTTTTTTTATGTTTGGTTTTATGTTCTAATCTTTTAGCCCCTTTTTTTTCTTTTCATTTTATGCCTCTGTATGATTTTTTTTGTGATGTGGTGATCGGTACCGAAAGGTGAGCAGTAGTGGTGTGGGCCCGGAGTTTTGCTTTGAGCGGAGCAAAAGCAGGGAGCCCTTTGAGCAAGGCAAGTATTATTGGGATCTTTCCCCTTTTTTTTCCCATTCATGTTTTTTAAATAAAACATATGCTGTGTCTAAAATTGTCACCATTTTGGGTTTACCTGATTTGATTCCTTGATCCTTGAAATCCCATGGGGGTTTCCATTGCATATGGGTAGTTATTGTAGTGTCCTCTTTAAAAAGATGATCCTTTTAATTTTGATTAATGACTACATGAGAGGGTAAAGTAAAAAATTGACTTTTTAGCAACATGGATTAGGACCCTTTTCTGTCAGCAAAAGCTGGGACATTTTTGTACAACCATGAGGGCTTTATGGCTCTAGCTTTAGTTCAGTATTAGGGTCACTCTCTCGCATGCGGCAGTTCACCCAAAAATTGCCCTTGACGAGCGGTTGCGGTGGGGAGCGGTAGATGGGGACCGCTTTGGGGTGTGTACCCTTCCGAGGCTCTGAAAGGATCAAAAAAGCCCAAGGGGGGGGTTGGGGAAATTTGGGGTCTTTTTAATTTCTAAACAAGAAAATTAAAAAAAGAGGGGTCTCCCCAGCGTCCGCGCTTCGCTTGGCTAGGGTTAAAAACCCTTTTGGGAAGGTCCACGAAAGTCTTCCCCGGTCCCCCCTGGCCGTCGGACGCGTCGACGGACCCTGAAAAATTTTTCCAGAAAAACATCCCCCTTTGGAAGGTCGACGGACGCTGTGGACTCAACCACCCCGGTCCACGCCTCTTCCCATGCCGTCGGACAGGTCCGGGCCCAGGAAAAGTTTTAATTTGTTTTTCGTCGGATGAAAATGGAAGTTGTTTAGGTATTTACGGTCATATGGCTGCTTGGTAAGGAAGTATGGCACCAACCCCAGTCTGAAGCTTTTAAGTCAGTTACTCAACCCCCCTTTTTATGGAAAGGTAAAAAAAAAAAAGCCCTTCTTTTTCTAAGTGCCCCTTATTCCCTTTTGGATTAGCCCATCATTTAGGGTTTATATGTTCTTTAAAAGAAAAGGATATATTTTGGGGGAAGGAGCCCTTAGGCCCCTTTTTGATACTATGGTAAGTAGCATAGCCTCTGCAAAAACACGTTACCATTATAATCTCTAATTGTCTTAATCACCGAAACCAACTAGGGCATGATTTTTCACAGGACCTTTGGTTACTTGTTTACCTTTATGAATCCTTTTGATGATATTAGGGTTACTTGTTCATTTGTTTCCCTGATCATGCAATTTTAATTTGGGGGATTTAAGCAAAAACTTTGATTTTCACTTATAAAGTTTTTTACAAATTAAAAATGTTAGGGGGTAAACCAGTGTATACTTTTCCCCCTCATGAACCCCATATTTTACTTGTTGGTAGGGAAAGTATTACGCTTGTTCATTTTTTTTCAATACTTTTTTTTAAAAATCCCGGATGGGTACCAGATTATCAGAGTTATGAGGAGTATCCAGAGGAAAACGGGTTTTGGGGGAAAAACCCGGGTTGACGCCCCTGGGGCTATGGGCTTCGCGAGAGTTTTTTTTATATTCCGCGGGTTATGTAATGGGAACATTTTCAAATACTTGTTCGCTATGTATTAAACACTTGTAAAGATACAATCTTGTAATTTGGGCTTTGTGTGTTGATGATCTCTGGGCTTTACAAAAGATTATTGCATCCGTTTTGTCTTTAAAACTAGGTGTGACAGATTGGTATCAGAGCCGTTTTTGACTGAAAGACGAAAACCTGGGTTTTAAAAATTGGTTTTAGGAATGCTTTTTTCATGCTTTTCCCCCTTGTTATTATTTGTTAAAACTTTTAAATCTTCTAAAAATTTTTTATTATTTGATTCTAATTCCCCCTGTTTTTGCTTTTCTATAGATGGCCCAAAAACAAGCAGACTGCTCGCAAGTCCATTTTTTTCCCCCGCCGAAGCTCCCCCCAATGGACCCCCGCGAGGTGAGGGAAGAAGAACCCCAAAAGAGGAGTTTGAAAACCCAATCACTCCAGGACTCCCTCTAATGGAACACCCCGCTCCAAGCCCCCTTGGGGGTTTTGGTTCCCAAAAAGGGGTTTAAAGAACGCTTGGGATGGACCAAGCACTTCACTAAGGGAAAGGGAGACGATGGGGGGATATCCCCCAAGGCTTGTTAAAATGGCCTTTTGGAGAACCACTACTCTGAAGGGGAAAGACCGGGTTTGTGAAGTAATGTGCTATGAGAACAAGCACTTCCAGGACCCCCCCTTTGGGGGGAAAGTGAAACCTCTAGGTTTTGCATCTGGAAGGACGCCCCAAAGTGTGGCAAGTGGAGGCCGTCTATGAGCCTAAGATCAGCCGTCCCAAAATGATGGAGTTTTATGGAGGATAAAGCTCGCATGGCCCTCTTCGATCTTCGTGTAAATCGTCGTAACCCCCATGATGGGGGGAAAAAAGTACTGACCCCTTTCCCTTTTTGGGAAAACCCGTGAGGGAGGGGTTCCATGTTCGGGTGAAGGATGGTTATGACGACGTCCCCAAGGTGTGATGGGACTTTGCTCATGAGCGATGCAGCGGTCGAGGGCTGATTTGATGAGTTTTGGTGGCCAGCGCAAGCTACTAAGAGGCTCGTGCAGAGAATGATGAGCTCGAGGACGTGAAGCCCCCCAAATTTTCCATCAGAAGCTTCCCCCAGTTTTCCTATATGGGATGAGTCCACCTTGATGAAAATAAAACTTTTAGCAGCAAAGGTTGGGGGGGGAGTCTGGTCGTGCCCTTGTGAACTTGGTTTCTTTTTATGGTTGTTATTATGATTATGAGGGATTTGGAGTTTTGTAATGAGTGCTGGAAAAAAATGGGGGCCTTTGCCCAACAATTTCCCCTTAGTTAAAGACATATAGGTTTGATATAAAAAAAAAAATGTTTAGGGGGGGGTTTAAACCCTTTTTTTTATCTTGCTGTTTTTCTGGAGGGGTCAGTAATCTTTCGGTTGTATCTCAAAGTTGGTTTGTCCAATGATCATGAAATTTATATGGAAACAATTTAGACTTCAGTACCTTTCCAATTCATCTTAAATTTACGTTCTTTCCCTATTTGGTTTGGGTTTTTATAACAGTTACAAGTTGAGGTTTTTGCGCAGTCTGGGGAAATCAGAAACGTTTTGTTTTAAAATTTCTGTTTTTCACCTAATTTCGCATCGAATCTGGAAAGTGAGAATTATAAAAATTGTAGGCAATTTCATAAAACTTTCCAAACCCTGTAAGTGTCAATTTCTTTGACATTTGGAGCCCTGAAAATTGACTGTTTTACAGTCGCTTGTAAGGTTCAGATTTCAAAAAAAAGTTATGATGAGTATGTGTTTCAATGAAAAATTTTTAAACCCCGGTCTACTATATGTTTTGCATGAAAGTTGGGGCCCCACGAGGTGGTAGAGGGAAAAGTCGTGGAAGGGGTGCACCACCAAATACCACCACCCCCACCACCACCAGTACCACCAAACCCTGGAGAATTCATGTTAGTGCAAAAACCCCGCTGATGCAGAAAATGATGCAACCCTCCAGAATCCACCTGTACCCACCACCTCCACCCCCCCTGTCCAGCCAGGGGGGCAAGCGTGGGGGGGGTTTATGAAGGGTCGCCCCCCGGTGTTCACCCAAAACTTCTAAAAACCCCTGAGGGGACGACTGGCTGGGGAGCTGTGGGGGAAGCAGTAAACATCGCTCAAAGCAAGAGCGTGGGGAAAAGGGGGGCTATACACAAACTGGCCAGCTGCAGGGTGCTGCTCAAGATTGTTGGGACTCATACATGTTTTGGACTTTTCCCAAAAACGCATCAGAGGTGTCAGGGGAGGAGTTACAGAAAAAACTTAGGTCTTATTTATATTCCTGGGGAAAGGGATAGTGGAGCTCAAGCAGGGGAAAAGTTCAGAGCTTGCGACCCCAAAGGGTCTATGAAAATTTGGGGGAGTACAGAGACAAGTTCGCCCTAGTTGTCTCGATATGCTCCTCATGAGGTTGCCAACGACGTTTACAAGCAGCGCCGCTTTCGGGGAAAAGGGGCTCTACGATGGTTTGTGTTGCAAATCATTGGGCCAATTTTCTACCCCCAAATTTCAAGCCCTCTTTTAACCGCGCTTTTTTTTTGATAACAAGCGCAAGGAGATGGAAGCCAAGAAAAAGGAGGCTTCAGGGGCTAGCTTCGGAAGCAATACCCGCCAGGTCCCCAAACCCCCCCCAGGGAAATTCCAGCAAGAGGGGGACCAAGGTCCGGGGCAACCCGGGGGAAAACCCTGGTAGAAACCCCCAGCCGGTCAATTTCCCCGCATAATCAGTTCCCACAGCCCTGCTTGAACCCGCAGCAGATTTTGTCACAGGCGCCAGTAGGGGGAAAACCAATGTCACTCCAATGAAAAAACAGTGCTCCCAACCCCTCCCAACAGGTGTTTCTGTTTTCAACAAGGAGGGAAAATTTTTTTACAACTGTCCTGACAAGCAGAACCAGCAGGGGCCCCCGAAAACCCGAGCCCAAACCAGGCAGGGGGCAAGGGCAATAGCCTCCCGCAACCTGGAAGGGTGAACCCGTGTCGGCAGATATGGAAAAGGAGACTCCTGAGGTTATGATGGGTACGTTCAGCATCAACTTTTCCCCCGCTACTGTACTTTTTTTTTTCTGGAGCTTCCCCATTCTTTAAATTTCTCCCGCTTTTGTTAGAATGCATGATCTTTTGTTGCACTTCATGAAAACCCCCATAACAGTAAGTTCATCGGGAGGTTTTTTGATGAAAAATAAATTTAGTCCTTCAGTTAGTGTGTTTAAAGGGGGGGGTAGCCTTTGGGGTTTAAACCTATCATGTAAGGACGGGGGTTTGATTCATTTTGGGAATGGATGGATGATGAAGTACAAGGCAGATATTCGGGTGCCATAAGAAGGTTGTTGTTTAAAATTTCACCTAAAGGGGTTTAAAATTTCAGGGTGGAAGTTGTTTTGAAAGCTCCACCGACGGGCTATGTGAATAAACTGAATGTTGAGGGTCATGAATATAAATCAGTTGTTGATGACCCCCCGGTTGTTTTCCTGTTTGGATTTTGCCAGGTATGCCACCCGACCGCGACATTGAATTTCTTATTGGCTTTTCCCTGGTACGGGAAACCTTTTGGCTAAGCATCCTTAGGATGGGGGTTAATGAGTTAGAAGAACTTAAGAAAAAAGGTTGCGGAGTTAAAAGGGAAAAGGGTTTCATACGTCCTAGCTCTTAAATTTGGGGGAGCTGGTGTTTTTTTGGGTTGACAAGAAAGATGGTACACAAGGATGTTTGTGGTTTACCGTTCACTCAATGAGGTAACTTCAAGAAAAAGCCCCCCCCCCCAAAGGGGTTGATGATTGTTTGATCAGTTAAAAGGGAAAGCTTGTGTGTTCTCTAAGATCGATCTTCGATCGAGATATCACCAGTTGGAGATTTGCCTTGACATACCTAAGACTGCATTTACTAAAAAGTTAGGGGGTTTATGAGTACATGTGATTTTTTTTTGGGGGTTTAAAACCCAATGCACCTGCCTACTTCTTTTTCTTGATGAAAAAGGGTTTGTTCATGGAGTTTTGGACAAGTTTGGGGTTTGGGGTGTTCATTGATGACATTTTGGTCTACTCCAAGAATGAGGAAGAAAAAATGAAAGAACATCTCAGGTTGGTCTTGCAGAAGCTCGGGAGAACATCAGTTGTATGCTAAAAGGGCAATTTGTGATTTTTGGGTTTGGGAAGGAAGTGTTTTTTCCTGGGGAATTTTAAATACCCAATGGTGAATAGCGTGGACCCGAGAAAGGGTGGCAGATGTGTTAAATTTGGGGAATCCCCCCTACCAATGTGACTGGACCGTAGTTTCCTTGGTTTGGGGGGGGTTTAAATAATGAGGTTCATTGAAGGTTTCTCCAAGTTTGGGCTAAACCAAGGGAGGGCTTTGTTAGGAAAAATTCAAAGTTTGTATGGTCCGAGAGTGTCAGGCGAACTTCGAAGAATTGAAAAAAACGGTTGACCACAGCCCCCAGTGTTGATTTTGCTTTGGGCCCGAAATAGGCTTTTTTTATTGTGATGCATCGCGTCTGGGTCTTGGTTGTGTGTTTATGCAAAAAAGGCAGAGTGGTTTCGTTTTGCATCGAGGGGAGTTAGGGAAACACGGGGGTTGAATTATCCTACACATGACTTGGAGTTACAGCTGTGGTACATGCACTGAAAAATTTTGGGAAAAACACTACTTGGTTGGTCAAAAGAGTGATATTTTTCCGGTTTAAAAAGTTGAAGACATATTCACCCAGTAGATCTGAACTTAAGGCAACGCCGGGTTTGGGTTTGGAAATTTATCAAAGGGCTATGATTGGAGGTCCATTATCACCCTGGAAAAAGGGGAATGTTGTGGCAGATGCTTTTTGTAGGAAAAGGTTTTTGCCAATGAAATTTAACTGGAATCAGCCCAAAGAGTTGTTTTGCTAATTAGAGCATCCCCCAAATTGGGTTTTTTTGTTAACTCTATGGAGTTAGTTTGGAAAACCCACCCCAGAACAGGGAAAAGCAAGGGTCAGTTGGAAGATGAGAAACTGAAAGAGATTACTGAGAATATCGTGGGTTGGTTTAAGGGGACCGGGTTTTTTAGTCTGGATGAAAAAGGGACCCTTTGGTTTGGTAAGAGGTTATGTGTACCTAGAGTGAAAAGGGGTTTCCTTTAGACGATTTTTGCGGAGGCTCATGGGCTCAGCTTACTCATACACCCCGGGAAAATACTAAGATGTACTTGGATTTGAAGGAGAAATATTGGTTTGGGGGGGTCCCAAAAGAGATGTTGTAGAGTATGTGGGAGTGTGGGGATACATGTAGAGAGTTAAGGCAGAACACCAGAGACCGACAGGATTGTTACAACGATGAAAAAAAACCCGAGTGGGGGAAAAGGAAAAAAGTTGGTATGGACTTCTAGTGGGTTTGCCTCGCATCAAGGGGGGTTATGACTCGAAAGGGTAATTGTGGGTCAGTTGAAAAAAGTTTTCTCACTTTTTGCCAGTCAGGGCCACCTACCCGGAAAAAAAGTTAGCAGAGTTGTACATGGGAAAAGATAGTTGTATGGCTGGTGTTCCTAAAAAGATTGTGTCAGATGGGGGTTTTACTCAGTTCACGTCACACTTCTGGAGATGATTCATAGGCCCCTTTGGGAAACCCAAGCTGAACTTTAGTACCTTTATCCCCCGCAGAAAAGAGGGGTCAGACAGAAAGAACCAATCAGATATTGGAGGATATTTTTGAGAGCTTGTGCACTGCAGAAGGGGAAAACTATTTTGGGTTTAAAAGTTTGCCCGTACGTGAGTTTTCGTATAACAACAGTCACCAGAAAAATTTTAAAAAGATGGCCCCCCTTTGAGGTTTTTTATGGAAGGAAGTGCAAAAACCCCTTTTTTTTAAAAAAAAACCGGGAGAGGGCAAGTTTTTTGGGGCCCCAGATGTGTTGAAAAGTGCAGAGGAACAGGTATGAACTTTAGGGGAAAAAAATTAAAATTTAGCACATTTCTCGACAGAAGAGTTATGTTTAACACCCGAAGAAGAAAAAAATTTGGTTTTAAAATTTGGTGACTATGTCTATCAAAAGGGGGTCACCTATGAGAAGTTTTAAAGGGTTCAAAATAAAGGGGTAAGTTAGCACCCAGTTTATTTTGGGCCCCCTTTCCGAAATTTGGAACGACCGTGGTGAAGTGGCTTTTTGCGGGGTTGGGGGTTACGGGAGATTTTTGCGGGGGTTTTAAAGATATTTTTCATTGTCACAATTAAAAAAAAGTGTTTGGTATCCCCGAAGAAAGATACCTTGGAAGATTTGGCGGGGTTTAAAGGGGGATCTCACCTATGAGGAATCCCCAAATAAGGATTTGGGAAATGGAAAAAAAGAGTTCCCCGGGGCCCGGGGTCATTGTATGTGCAAATTTCAGTGGAATCGGTATTCAGTAGATGGGGGGAACTTGGGAAAGAGAAGAGGATTTTTGGAAACGGAAATACCTTTAAGTTTTTTGGGAGGGAAGTCCCCGCTAAATCCGGAACGAGATTCCTTTAAAAGGGGGGTATATTTGTAACCCCCTAAATTCCTGCTTTTTTTTCAAAATAGATTAAAAGTAAATTAAAATGCTTTTTTGTGGACATTAAACATAGGGAAATTAATTAAAAAATTTCCCTGAAATAAAATTTGTAAAAATAGAAAAAAGATTGTTGCATGCATGCTGGTGCACAGTACTTTGTATTGTCGGAATTTGAAATTTAAAATTTTGGGAATTCCAAAGTTCTTTTGAAAATGTGTTTGGAAATTCGGGAAAAAAAAGGGGAAAAAACCCTTTTTCATTTTCTCTCTCTCTTCCTTTCTGGCCCAAGGCCTTTTCCCCCCACCCCCTTTCCCCTTCCCCTCTTTCTCTGGTTGGGCCAGCAGCCCCCCCAGGCCGGCCCCCTCCCTCGGGGGGGGGCAACCCCCGTTCCCCCTCTCTCTTCTGGGTTTTGTGACATTGCGGACCCCACGCTGACAGACAGGGCCCCCCTGTCAGCTGCCCCCTTTCCCCCCTTTTCCCTTCTTTTTTCCCCCTTTTCCCTTTCCCCTTTTTTCTTCCGCGCCGATGATTCCGGGGGCCGAGTCGAATTGGAGCAGGGAAAATCCCCCCTTTCCCCTTCCCCCCGGCACTCGACCCAAAGCGCCGCCCTCCCCCTTTTCCCTTTTTTTCCCCTTTTCCTTTTTTTCCCCCCCTGCACGCCGCCGCTTTTTTCCCGGCCAAGCTCGAATCTGCGTCGGATCCTGCCTTGCCTTCTTGTGAAGCCCCCCCGAGCTTTTTAAAGCGGAGCCCCACGCCCTTCCGCACTCAACGTCCCCCTCGGAGCTTTGCTGGGCGCTCAGAGCCAACCCCCACTTTGGTTTTTGCGCCGCCCCCGTCGCTCCGGTAGGCGAGCCCTCCAATCCAATTCAACCACCCCCCAAACCTCGCGTTGCGGGTTTTTAAAATTGGGGGTCCCCCCAACCCGTGAACCCCTTTTATGCCTCTGTTCACCGTTTTGAAAACCCCTGGGGGCCCGCGGGCCGCCGCCGGCCAGAGGGCCCCCCCGCCGCGTTTGGGCACTCCCCCCCGAGCACAATCGCTTTAACCAACTCCACCTTTGTGTTCGCCGTTCTCCCCTCTCTCTCCCAGGGCCTATTCGCGTTGAAATTTGATGCACGAAATCACCAGATTTTTGCCCTTGCGCCCCCCCTAAACGGGCCCTGGCACCGCCGCTGCCTCGCCTCCGGCCGGGGGAGCGCCCCGCCCTCTCTTGGGATCTAATTTGGATCCATCGGGGATCGGGGGCCGTTAGGCCGCCCTACCCCCTTTTGGCCAAAAGTTTTACAAAAATTTAAACCCCCGGGTTTTAAAGTCTGAACCCGCCGTCCCCCTTGGCGTAAAAATGAGATCCCGTTTTCACCCGGAAAGACGTATTCCTTTTCTGTCGGTTTTTTAAATTTAAAAAAAAAAAGGAAAACCCTTTTTACCGTTTTGCCACCTACTTCAAATGCTTATAAAATTGTTGTTTTAAATCCAAATTTTTTCCGTTCCCAAATTGCGTTAGATCCGTTTAAATTTTTTGCTCCATCCAGTAGTTTTGATTTTTATCTATGTTAATTACTTTTGAAAATCAAAGAAAATTAATTTTGTAATGCTTTAATTTGCCCCCTTTTTTTAAAACCGTTTAATTCATTTCTTCTTCGTTATAGCTTGTTTTTCGGTTTCAAGCGTCTTTGTGATCGTAGTGAGATGTAGATTTGTTTTATAAATTTTCCCTTTTGTTTTATTTTTTTTTTGGTGTACGTTCTAATCTATACCCTTTTTTTTTGTTTTGCATGTATGCCTTGTATGATTTCATGTGATGTGGTGATCGATTTTCAGCGTGGGGAGCAGTAGTGGGGTAAACCAGGATTTTTTCTTTGGTAGGAGCAGCAGCAGGACCCTTTGAGCAAGGAAAAAGTATTATAGGGGGTTTTTCCCTTGATGTCCTTTATTCATGATGTTCTAAATAAAATCATATGATGTGTTTTTAAAATTGTCACCATGGGGTTTTTTCCTGATTTGTTACCTTGATCCTTGAAACCCTAGGGGGTTACTTTTGCATAGGGGATATTTTATTGCTATTTGTTCCTCTTTAAAAAACATGATCCTTTAATCTTGTTTAAATTGACTACATGAGATTTTTAAAATAAAACTTGATTTTTAGCAATATGGATTGGGGAAAACCCTATTTTAAAACAAAAGCGGGGAAACCTTACAGTACAACCTTGAGGGCTATATGGCTCTGGCTTTTTTTCGTATTAGGGTCCTCTTTCGCATGCGGCAGTTCACGAAAGTTGCCATTGCGAGCGGTTGGGGGTAGCGGGGGGTTTTTGGGGTAGGGGGACCGTTTGCGTGTGTGTACCTTTCCCGAGGCTCCTATATTTTCCTTGCGTTGGATCTTTACTGTCTGGGGGATGTCAGCAAAACCCCCTTTTAAAGATTTTATGTGTTCCCTGCCCGGCTCCCCGGTGGGTTTTTTAAGGGAGTCATGATCTCGGGGAAATTTGGGAAAAACAGGGACTCAGGGGTTTAAAGTGTACAAACTCTGAAGAGTGTTAAAAAATGGTATTTCAGCCGTGCTCAGGGAAACACGAGGGGCCCCAAAAAAACTCACAGGACCTTTGGTTACTTGTTTTTTCCCTTTTTTGAATAATTTATGTTTTATTTTTATTTTTTCTTTTTCATTTGTTTCCCTGATCATGCAATTTAACTTGGGGACTTAACCATAACTTTGATCTACCACTTAAAAAGTTTTTTTTAAAATTTTAAATTTGCTTATCGAAAGTAAACCAGTGTATACTTTTGAGCCCCCTTGAACCCCATATATACTTGTTGGTACGAAAGTATTTTTGGGCTTGTTCATTTTTTTTTAATTTTTGGAAAAAAACCCCGGGAAATGGGTCCCGATTATCAGTTTTATGAGGATTTCCCAGAGGACTACTAGGTTTGGGGTCAACCAGTTTGACGTCCCTGTGCTATGGAGCTTCGCGAGATTTATCTTATTTTCCGCTTTTATGTAATAAAACATTATTAAAATACTTGTTCGCTATGTATTAAAAAACTTGTGATGATCAATCTTGTTTAATTTGTCGGCTTATGTGTGTACTGATCTTGGGCACATATAAGATTATTGAAACCCCCCTTTGTCTTTAAAAACTGGATGTGACAGTTTGGGACAAAAATAAGTTTTTTGAACCCTGTTTTGTTTTTAAAAAACTGGGTGTGACAACGTTAACTAAGTTTTTGAACTTTAACGATCTAAAAATACTAAATGCTAACACGTCACTTTTTTAAGTGTGAAAATTATTCTAAACTAAATTTAAAAACTTATTAAAAAAAAAGGGGGTTTTTTAAGCACAAAAAATTTTTGCATGCATATACATGTATTTTAGCAAGTGATATACATGCAAAAGTTTTGTGAAAAAATGAAAGTTACAAAAAAATGTTTAAAAATTTTTTAAACATGACATGCCCCGTTGTCAAAAATTTTTTTGGGAACATTGTTTTTCATTCCCAATTTACATCTTTAAATGTAAGTGAAAATTAAATAGGATATAAAAATTTAAAGATCTAATTGAAAAAATTTTTTCCCTTCTCTACTATTACCCCCTAGAAGGTAATATGTGATTTAAAAAAAAAAATATTAACGGCTCACGTTATTTGGGAAAGGGACCATAGCAAAGCCCTTCTTTATTTGAAGTTCTGTAGAGAAAAAAGAGGGTTTAAAGTTCAAAAATCTTTAAATTCAAAAATTTTGAAAATTTTTAAAAGATCTTGAATGTTAAAATGGTTAATAACAAAAAAAGTAGTGGGGCCCACCTGAAAAAAATTTTGTTTTTGAAAATTTTTTTTTTTTATTTTTTTACAGTTTCCCCCCTATTTTTTTAAATGCACATATTTTGAGATTAAAAAATTTTTAAAAATCTCAAATGGAGAAATGTCTATACCAAAAAATTTTTTTTCAAATTAAAAATTTTAAAAAAACAAAAAAATTTTTTTAATATTAAAAAAACAAAAAAAAAAAAAAATTTAAAAAAATTTTCCAAAACCCCCCCTCCCCAAAAAAAAAATTAACCCCCCCAAAAAAAAAAAAAATTTTTTTAAAAAAACCCCCCCCCCCCCCCTTTTTTTTAACCCCCCTTTCATCCCCCCCCAAAAAAAAATTTTCCCCCTTCCCCCCCCCCCCCCCCTAAGGCCCCCCCCCCCCCCCCCCCCCCCCCCCCTTTCCCCCAACCCCCCCCCCAAAACGGGGGTTTAAATTTGGGTAAAATTAAACCCTTTTAACCTAGCGGGGAAAAAAAATATTTTGTAAAAAATTTGGGGATTATTTATATGCCTCGGAGGGACAATTTTTTTTTTAAAAAAAATTTACTTCGCGGATTACATTTTTTAGTTCTGATTTTTTTTTTAAATTTAAAAAATTTTTAAAATTTCTCAAAAAAATAAAAATATTTTTTTCGGGTTTTTAAAATTTTTTTATTATTTGTTTAGCCCCCAAATTTTCAAAAGAAAAAAAAAAACCCCCACTAAAAAATTTTTAGATCCCATTGAAATATAAAACTTTTTTATAAAAAGTATCTCGTTTTCCCTTTTTAAAAAAATTTTTTTTTTTTAAAAAAATTTTTAAAAGGGGTTTGGGGGGCGAAAATTTAATCCTGCTAAAATATTGTTTATTTTTTTTTGGAACTTTTTAAAACCCCCAAAATAAGAAATCAAAACTAGAAATTGTAGGGTTCGTCGAGGGGAAATTTTAAATTTTTTTTTTAAAAATTTTAACCCCTCGGGGAAAACTATGAAATTTGATACAATTTTTCTATTAAAACCCCCTTTTTTTTTTCGTGGCCCCCTTTTTCCAAAAACTTAAAAACCGTTTTTGAGGGCCCAAACGGATGGGAAAAGGGCCCCCCCAAGGAAGGGGAAAATTTATTTGAGGGTCATAAAGTAAGTTCGAAAAAAAAAAGTCATCAAGAAAGATGATTTTTAGAGGGCCCTTAGAGGTAAATATCTCCACAAAATGGTTAATAGTGTTTGGGGTTTGGTTTTTTGAGCTGTAGACTGCGACTTTTTGGGGGTGCCACTGGAAAAAAAAATTTTTATTATTATTAACAACACGGTCACCCCCTTTTAAATGTCTGCCCTTTCTATAGTAGTGGTTTATAGCATGCCTTTTCCATCCAAGTGTTGGGAAAAAAGCCGTCTCAATGGAAAGGGCCCCTTTGCAGTTCCAAACGTGAAATTTTTGTTTTAAAATTTGGACTCTTTCAATGTAAGTATTTTTTGCAGGGGTTTCATTTTTTATTTTAGCTTTGGGTCAAAATAGGGTCCCAATCATTTTTATTTTCATTTTGTGATGAAAAAAAATTGGTTCAATGGGGGGTTTTCCACCGTTCCCAAGGGTCTTAAAAACAACGCTGAAAAGTTTATCCCTAAAAAAACTTTTCTTCTCTTCCTCTTATTTTCAAAAAAGATTCTTTTTTTTGTTTTTGTCCCATGAAGATTCTTTTGGGGGCCCCCTCCCACCCCCTTTGGCCATGTTTATTTCACCCCCAATGGGAAAAATTTTGGGGGGATTGAAAAGGATCGATTTCCCCCCCAAAATTTTTAAAAACCCCCACTCGCTCTTTGTTCCCCCCCAAAACTAATCCACTTGGAATGAAAATCGAGGGTTTTGTTTCATAAAAAGGGCCCCTTTGGGATCAATGAATCATTTTATTTTATTTTTTTATTTGAATGTGTTTTTTTGTTTGATTTTTTTTTACCTCTTGTTTTTTTTTCATAATCAAAAATTTGCCCTCTGTTATACTATTTTTAATATATCTTTGTATGTCTGTTAACTTATTCCCCATCGTAGAAAAGGTGGTTTTAAAAAAATAACAAATAGCCTTTGGGAGAATTCCTTTTATCTTTTGGGGGGAGACAAGGAGGGAGAGGGGGACCCCGGCCCCGTGCACGTGAATTTTTCACTGCTTTTTTTTAAAAATTTAAAAAATTTTTAAGAAATAATATTTTTTGTTTTTTTAACATTTAGAAAAAAAATTTTTTTAGCTGCGCCTCAGCATTGTTGTTATTGAGTTTTGTTCAGTTTTTTTTAAACACGTGGTAGTATTTTCCCGGGGGGGGAAAAAAATAAAAGCGGGGTTTGATGCGAGTCGTTAAAACTTGGTGTCCAGAAAAATGCTTTCCAATGGCGAGAGGCAAACCCCCAATTCCCACTGAAAAAAAAATTTTTTAAAGTCCGCTGAAAACCCAGAAAAAGTTTGTCTGTTTCTAAGCAACTATACGTAAAGAGATTTTTTTTTTTAAAATATGTGTTATGGAGAAGGTATTAGGGGGACTATTTTTAAAGGGGTTTTTGTTAGTTCTTTTTTTTTTCCTTTTATTTATTTAATTAAAAAAATTATACCCGCTAGCCAGATATTGGGGGACGCCTAAGGGCTAGTAGCGCGGAAAACCCCTAAAACCACAGATTCGCGTGAGCTCAGGGACAAGGGGTACAGCAGACGGCGCGCTTCGTTGTCGCTAGCTCCCCTTGCTTCAACCAAGCGAAAACAATCCTAGGTACCTACTAGCTCGGGCCTCGTCGTCGGGCGTCCCTCAAATGCGGTTTTGGGCCCCCACTACAAAAGCACTAAAGGCCCGGGGAGAGACTCATGCAGGGGGCCATGCAAGTCCCTGCTCAGAAAAGGAAATGACCAAAAATGGTGAAAAAAAGCTAAAAACCGGTCGTCGTCGGTACAAAAACGAGTTGTTTCTTCCATTGCACGATGACTAGCAGCGCAGCAGGTCAGGGATTATTTATACATCTTTTTGCCCCTTTTTTTGGCCGCTATTCCCTTTTTGTCCCCATCTGGTTTTGAACGCTTTCACGGGCGTACGTTTTAGGTTTCCAACTTTTGGCAATTTTCGTCGGGCTTTTGGGGGGTGTTGTATATAAAATAGGTTTCTTTTTTTAAGTAAAACGAATGGGGGTCGCGATCAGTTTCAGAACCCCAAAAGCCCACTACTCACCCCGAAATTTGCCCGCGAAGGACATATATATATCAAACCCTAAAAAAGTTTTACCCCCATCGTTACTGTCGTTTCAGGCCTTTTTTGGATGTTTAAAACAGCTTCCCAACCCAAATTTTTTCCCCGATTAGCCAGCAAAGGTACTAAATTTCCCCTCATCATAAATCATTTTTCTGCATCGTTTTTGCCATTTTGCGTCCTTTTTTTAGGGTTTTTTAGTCAGGTCATTTTCAGCCCTTTAGTGTTTTTTTTTTTCAAACCCTCTTTTTAAAAGGCTTCAAAGTGGGGCGTTTTTTTTTTCTCACGAAGAATTTAAATGGGATGAAGCTAAAAAAGTAGTTTATCCAGCTCTCTCTCATTTTTTTCTTTCCATCATAAAATTGGGTTTTTGAAAACTATTTTAGTTAAAAAATTTTTTCCCAAAAATTGCTCAATTCACCCATAGGTTCCTCATAAAGTAAAATTTTTTTAAAAAAAAAAATTCACTAGTGAAGCGGCTATACCAAATAGACCCTTAGAAAGGCCCCCGGGTTTTTGGGATTAGCGGGTCCCGAACCCCCTCTTGGATAGCTTCACCGTGGACCCAAAGGTGGGTTTTCCGAACCCCCTGGGGGGTCGGAAATTGACCCCGGGGGGTTCATCCTTTGTGGATGGGGGGGATAATGGGCCCTCCCCTTTAAATGTTCCCCCCCTTCACGGCAACAGCCCCGCCCTTTGGGGGGGGGGCACGTGAAGGCAGACAATGACGGCGCCATGGGGTTGGGGAAAGGGGGGGGGGAGCAGCCCTGTGTGGGTGGGTTGGGGGGGGACAGTTTGAAACGTCCTGAGGTTTTTTTTTTTACCCGGGTTTTTGGGTATGTAAAATTTTTTTGGAAAAAAAGGTTTTCCCTTTGGGTATTTAAATAACTAGGGGCCCCCCAAATGGCCTTTTTAAAAAATTTTTTTTTTTTTTTAATAGAAGGGGAAAAAAAAAAACTAGCTCTTAATGGTTCATAAATTTTTTAAAAACACGTGAAAGTGTCACGAAATCGTTGGCCCAAAAGCTTTTGAAAGATCGGGGTTGGTATTAACTGACTATACCTTGTGAGTGTCCCTTTTGTTTTTTTAGACGCAATAAAATTTGGGGGTTTATTTTAGACTAAAAAGTTATACATTGACCCTTTAAAATTTGTTTTTGGGGGAAAATTCCAATGTTTTTGTTTAAAGAACAAAAAAAGCTTATATCATTCATTTGTGTTGTTTTAGTTAGAGTAGAAAAACTTTTTTCATGAGCCCCCAACCCGAGGTCTTGGGGGGGAGTGCCACGAAAAAAAAAGGGGGATGGATTGTTTAAAAATTATATATAGTTCTGGGGCGGATAAACCCGGGGCTATAACTTCTCCCTGGTGAGGATGGGTTTTTAGGAGTGGATGGGAGGCGGAAAATTGAAACCTGAATACGATTAAATTTAAAATTTGAGGGGGTTGGGCCCTAGCCCCCCTTTTTGGGGGTTTACAGCTTTTTTAAGCCCCCTTTTTTTAAAGGGTGGAAATATGGAAAAAAAAAATTCGAAAAAAACCGTACTCA
>CM039132.1:22852241-22887768 GCA_022036555.1 Microstegium vimineum | reverse complement strand
TTCGAATATGCAACCTGATCATCTCCTAATTTCATGTAGATTCCTGCCATGATTAGAAGAAAACAAGAAACATACACAATAGTATTTATATTCCTATCAACTAGTAGGATGTTGTTCCTGTAATTCTCTCACTCTTAACTTGATCAAACAAATTCATAAAAGTTCTTACCAAGCAAAACAGGGGTGGCAGCAACCAACAAGTTGGAAACCCTGTAAGTAGTGTATCGACACCGCAGCAACAACACCTGTAAAGCTGTATATGGATATGTGGAGCTATAGGAGAGCTAAACAATAATTTCCAAGGAAGTACTAGCACCACATTAGTCACAAAAGCAAGTTGAGAAATCGTTCAACGGAGGTACTGTGCTAGTCCTAGGCTAGACCGTGCTAGAGACATGAGCATAGACACAAACAAAGTCACGATACAACAAGAAAGGGCACAAGAACAGCAAGCAAAACACTCCCTTTCTTTAACTCCTCTCTTGCTTTTCTTTCTTTTCTCTTTCTCTTTCTCTTTTTTTCTTTTCTTTCTATTTTCTTCTTCTTCTTTGTTTCTTTTACTTTGCACAACTAGAACACATCTGAAACTTGACAAATCAGATTTCAACAAAAGCAATTGACATTGTGTTTCTCTCTTTTTTTTACGGAGTAACAAGAATAGAACTAGCAATACTGATTTTTTTGTGTGCCTAAATCAGATCTTGATGTGAAAAAATAGTGTGGATGGATATGGTGCAGCGAAGATGTATATGGTAGCAATGATTGTAATTGAGATGTATATGGTGTAGTGGAGATGTGTATGGTGGTGGTGATGACAGCGAATATGTATATAGATGATAGTGACCAAAACGTGACAAGAACTCAAAACTCTAAAAGCCTAACCTTAAGGCCAGCAACTCGACTCAACCAATGCAAACCAAACTCAACAAGCCCTAACTAAGCAGTACTAGCAAAAAGGCTCAAAGGGTTTATGGGATTACGAAAAACTAATCTACTATTTTTTGGCTTTTCTGGACTATTGGAAAAAACAACAACAGATTGAAAGTCTCTCACCGATAAACCTTGATTTGATACCAACTGATGAGGGTATAGGTTCTCCCGATCTTTTAGTGGAGATACATAACTTCGATTTCACTAGAAATACGTTCACGGTCCGAGTACAACAATCCAAGGACGCTGTGCCTTAGCGATCGATACACCAAATCCAGTGGTTGCTCACGATCTTGCGGATCACAACCTACCAAACCACTAGGGTTATTCCTACAAGCAATCGAAGAATAAGCAAGAACAAGTAGAACAAGCACTCAATTACAATATGAAATATGAAGGTTCAGATCTGATACAGTGAAGGTGGGGTTCCGAATCAAGTAGAACGGATGGTCTAGTCGACACAAGCGTCTACAAGGAAGTAGCAGCAGCTAAACTTTTATCTAAACAAAACCCGATCTGTTTGTAGCGGCTCTAGGGGAATATAATGATAGGGGAGGACGACCACAAGGGTCCTGGGGTCGTCCTACAACCCTAGGATGAGTCCCTAATGGACTCAAGTTGATACATGGGCCATCAGCCCAAAATAGGATGACGCAGCACTGTTGGTGGAAAAGATCTCACTATTAAATTATCTACTGCGCACGCATCTGATAAGATATAGGTATGAGTCTGGATCCGTTGGAAAGTAAACTTGATAAGCTTTCCAAAAAGTGCTAGAACGTCGCAATCGGAGTCCGTATGAATTCGTGGCCGCCATCGGAAGTTTGGACTCTTCTGCAGTCCGAAATGAACTTCCAAAACGTGTTGGACTTGGACTCTTTTTTTTTGATCCAAAGTGACGTGGTGGCCTGGTGGAGGATGTTAGGAACACTTGGAGTTGGTCCCCAGTCAACTTTATTAACCATTCATGCTTTCCATATGCAATCGAATCTTCCCTTGATCCATGTAAGCAATTCTGAAAATGACAGTACACATACTTTGTGGTGCAGCACCAATTCATCAAGCCTATCAATTATTATACTCATATAGAGTGGTTGTACCTTTGGTTTAGAGGTAGTTAACATGGTCAAATGTGAGTCGGTGATGTCCTCATCAGGGAGTGCAGTAAAGACATAATTTCTTAACTGCAATCTTCTAGCCTAGGATAAATAGATGGATATGTTGACCGGCCTTCTTTCACATGTATTGACAATGGGCATGAACTCCTCGATTTTTGGCTTTGTCAACCCTTGGTTAGACCCAGATATGTGAAGGGTAGAGTACTAGTTGAACATCCAAATGCTCTTGCCAAATGGTTAAGTTTTCCTTGAGAGATATTGATTGAAACTATCATGGACTTCTAAAATTTACTTTCAATCCTATGGTCTTAGAGAAAGCACTAAGCAGAGCTTTTAGGATGAAAAGTTTCCTGTCACATTCCTCCATTGTAATGAGTGTATTATCTGCATATTGTAATACTAAAAAGTCATTTGAACTTTGCAAAGGAAATGGTAGTCTTAAAAGGCCCAGCTCTTTGGCTTTGTCTATGATGGATTGGTGATCAGCAGCTAACACAAAAAGTATGGGGTAACGGGATCTCCCTGTCTTACACTTCTTTTTTGCAGTGATAAGTCTTTCGGGTACTCCATTAAGCAGCACTAATGAGGTACCTGGATTCCATCCCAGATAACCATTTCTTCCCGAAATAATATATTCCATGGAAAAAAATTTAGTAATCCACTACAGCGAGGAGCGCGCACAACCAAAATCTAAAGTTCTTCCGATAAAGTGGGGGTTCTCTTAATGTTTTCATATTTAAAATTTAGTATAAACTTTTCATACTAAATGTCTTTTAATGAGAACTTTATATGCTATAACGAGTGGTAGTGTTTTATTACTACAAAAAATATTAGAAGTGCATCATTTTTATAGACCAATCCAAAAGTGGCCACCTGATATTTAGAGTGTTTAGGACCGCTCCGCTCCCATTTTTGCAGCTCTTCTTCAGCTCTGCGGTGCCAAACATTTTTAACTCCAAAAACTCTGCTATAAGAAAAAAATGAAGCTGAGGGTCAACTCTAGATTTTTTTTAGAGCACTTCAAGAGGTACTCCAGTTTTCAGAATTCTGTACTCCATACGAAGTTGAGAAATAATTACTGTCGGGTACAAAGGTAAGGGGTACCCTAAACCCTTCGATAAACTAACGCTCAACATAGCAACCATTTTTAAGACAGGATCCGGTCAGCCGTTCGGGTCCATGGAGAAAGGCCCATCACACGAAGGCCTCCCTCACCAACAACACAACCCAGTCATGGGCCGGCCCATTACTGGAAGGACAGACGGACAAGGGGTCGAACGAACGACCCCTCCGCCTCCGCCTCGACCTCGAATGACGGACGGGGGTTGAACGAACGACCCCCGGGCAGGGAGCTCGATCAGCTCACCTGTTCCCGGTATGGGGAAAAGGGGATCCGATGCGCGCACCTGCTCCCGCCTAACGCCGTGGGCGCCCAATACCGCAGTCATATCTGTCAACTCGCCGCCCATGCCCTAGACCTCCGTCAACTTTGCTGCCGCTGTAGCCACGTTGCAGGTACGGATTCCAGAGGCGCCCCACTTGAGCCATGAATAGGACAGCCCTCGACTGTGTCTTCAGGGATACGACAGGGCCACGCCGGTCTCGACCCCCCCCCCCTCGACCAGGGGGCTCGATCTCTGCCTCCAACCACTCCGGCATGGGATCAGTCCCGCCTGCTCCGTCCCGCTTCAGCTGTGGGACTCGCGCCCAACCTCCGAAGGTCAACCCTGCTGCGTCATGCTGTACGGCGGTGTCCGGTCAGCCATCACCACGCCCTGAACACCAGAAGGACGGGAAGGCCACGCCACCACAGTGATCGACGTCCCGTTGCAAGCATGGCGCCTCCGACACCTCTCCCATGCCTCTACAATCTAGGATATCTGTACTCTCAGGCCTCCCCTTGGTCTATAAAAGGGGACGCTGGTATAGAGAAAAAGGGGAATTCGCTCCCGAGAACCAAGACCCGAAACACACTTGTGTCAGCTCACACCACACCCGACTGCCTGGTCGATGCATCGAGCAGTCCACTACCCGACCACCTAGGATAGCTCCGCTAGTCCTAGGCCTGAGCTCATCCTGAGCACCCCCGTGTAAACCAGCTTGTACCCCCCCCTGTACGAGCACCCCGGTGCAAGATAATATAATACATCCTCCCCCGCTGGACGTAGGGCCTTCTGTGCCTGAACCAGGATAAATCTTGTGTTCTTCTTGCATCACGTCTAGGAGAGGGAGCACGCAATATAAAATTTACTAGCTGGTGGTCTTGACCCCCCGGGTCATAACACTGACAGTTGGCACGCTAGGTAGGGGGTTTTGCGTGTCGATCAACTCCGAACTACTCTCCCAGATGGATTTCACGATCCCATCACTTCCATTCGCCACCACCATCTGGTTCGGGAGTCTGGAGTTCATGTCCCTGGGCCACGGCCACGACATGATCCTACTCGCCACTAGTGGCATGGACAGCAGCAACTCCAGAACACCGGGGCCAAGGAGGACCAGACGACGGTCCCACCACTCGAGTCTCTCGCTTGCGACCAGGAAGGGGCGCGAACGACGCCGCCACACTCTTCACCGCGCAGATCCCGAGACGCTGGATGCCGTCTCCCCGGCCTCGGCTGGTGACACAGTCCCTCCCTTCAGGAGCCTGTTTGACCCATGCTTGCAGGTCGGCGGCGGGTACCTCGCTGAGCCCGACTTTGGATCTGCCATACCGTCATCTCAGAGGGTCCCCGCGGCTTCTCCGGCATACTCGACCGCGCCGTCGCATAACCTGTTTCCACACGGGCTCTACAATAGCGCCAGACTCTGTTCTGCTTTTGTAGGATCGTAGATGCAGACACGCTACGGGTCTCCAGGGAAACTGCTACGTGCGACGATCAACCTCGTCACCACCCCTCGGCCGGGCGAGCGCCCGGAGCCGCGATGGGCCCTACCCCCGGTGTGTCGCACCTAGGGCACGTTACGGCGACGGCTGGAGGAGGAGCGCGGGGGATCTTTCCCCAACTTCTACCATGGCTACCCCGACTCGGACTCCCCCGATGAGGATTACAATCCCACCCGGGAATGCTTCCACCTCGATGGTCAGGTTGACTCCCAGGACGACGTCAACGACGCCGCGGCCACGGATGGAGGAGGAGGGGGCAACGCTACACCGGTGCGAAACGCCAAGCCCCGAGTCCTGACAAAGCCGATCCACCTCAGGACGTCCAGGTCGCGCAAGTCCGAGAGCTGCTCGCCAAGCTCGAGGAAGAGCGCCTACGACATCAGCAGCTCGAGCAGGCCCTCGGGCGAGATCGCGGACGGCCACCGGGTGCAGGAGCCCGCGAGCGGGCCCGGGAAGTCCATCGACAGATCATTGAGGAGGGGGCAAACGAGCACCGCGTCTACAACCATGCCAGCCAAAATGTCGTAGCAGCCGCAATGCTGCTTCGTGACATGCCGGCACCATCGACACCCCAAGTACGACGCATCAGGAACGAAATCCAGGGGCTTCTCCAAACCGTGGCCGTGCAGCAGGCGGAGAGCTCGGCCTCGAGGCGCAGAGGAGCTGCCTCCGAGCATCAGGACGTAGCCCCTCCACAAAATCAAGAGGTATCCGTCCACCAAGACAAAGCGCCCCACGGCGAAGCAGGGCGGCGACCAGTTCGAGACTGCATCCTCGACGATCGACCACCACAGGAAAACAAATGACGCCGACACGGTGACGCGGGCGCTACGACAGTGACGAAGATCGACGTCAATCTCCGGAACCACCAGGGCCATGAGTCTTTGGTAGAACCATCCGGCAAACCGCCTTGCCTGTCCGTTTCCGTCCACCCACCAGTCTGGTCAAATACAACGGCGAAACCAAGCTGGAGCTCTGGCTTGCGGATTTCAGGCTAGCATGTCAGCTAGGAGGAGCCGACGACGACCACATCATCATTCGGCAACTCCCACTCTTCCTCTCCGACACCGCTCGAAGATGGCTCGAGGAGCTCCCCCCGGACTTGATCCAAGACTAGCCCGACCTGGTCAGGATCTTCGAGGGGAACTTCAAGGGCACCTACGAGCGACTAGGGGACTCTTGGGATCTCCGCAGCTGCAAGCAGAGGCCAGGGGAGACCCTCCGCGACTTCACCCGTCGGTTCTCTAGGCAAGGTACCGCGCTAACCCACATCTCCGACCACGACGTCATCACTGCGTTCATCGCTGGAACAACCTGCAAGGAGTTGGTGCGGGAGCTGGGACGGAACACCCCCAAGACCGCCAACGAGCTCATGGACATCGTCGCCAACTACGCTGCCGGCGAAGAAGCCGTTGGCGCGTTCTTCTATGCATCCCCAGACAAGGGGAAGGCCAAGGTGGACGAGCCCGGGGGCTCGAACAACGGGCCCAAGAGGAACAACAGCAACAAGAAGAAGAAGAAGAAGAACTAGCCGGGTCGACACGACGTCGAGCCCGACGACCTTGTTGCTCCGATAGACAAGAAGAAGCCTCGAGGTCCCCCTCTCGACCGGGGCGTCTTCGACCAGATGCTGAAAGAGACCTGCCCCTATCACAAGGGACCGACCAACCACAATCTCGAGGACTGTCGCATGCTCAAAAAGCACTTCGACTCTCTTGGCTTCAAGAAAGACGACAAGAAGGGGGTATCCGCACGACGGGGACGATGGCAAGAATGGGGGCTTCCCCGAGGTGCATGACTGCTACATGATCTACGGGGGACCCTCGACTCGACTCACCATGTGTCAGCGCAAGAGGGAGCGTCGAGAGGTCTTCTCCGCTCGAGCCCAGGCTCCTCGATACCTCGACTGGTCACACGCGCCGATCACCTTCGACCAGGACGACCACCCCGAGCACGTCCCCAACGCGGGGGTCTACCCGCTCGTCGTCGACCCGATCATACTCAACACCCGCCTCACCAAGGTACTTATGGATGGGAGAAGCAGCCTCAACATCATCTACAGCATGACCCTCGACCTCCTGGGGATCCCGAGGACCGCACTCCTGCCCAGCGCGGGAGGATTCCACGGGGTCGTCCCAGGAAATAAGGCACTCCCGATCGGCCGTGTCAAGCTACCCGTCTGCTTCGGTACCCCCTCGAACTTCTGGAAGGAGGATCTAACCTTTGAGGTGGTCGCGTTCCGTGGCATCTACCACGGCATCATCGGTCGACCAGGGTACGCCAAGTTCATGGCGATCCTGAACTACGCCTACCTCAAGCTGAAGATGCCAGGGCCCATGGGGGTCATCACCGTCGGCACCTCCTACGAGCACGCATACGACTGCGACGTCGAGTGCGTGGAAAACGCCGAAGCGGTCGAAGAGTCGGCCATCCTCGCGGCCCTCGACGACTTCCCCGGGGCGGTCCCCGACCCCAAGTGGGACGCCGACAACTTCAAGCCTGCGGAGGACACCAAGTCCATCCCACTCGACCTCGGCCACGCGGATGGGAAGGCGCTGACGATCAGCGCCACCCTCGAGCCCAAATAGGAAGCCGTGCTCGTCAACTTTCTCCGTGCGAACGCTGACGTGTTTACATGGAGTCCCTCGGATATGCCGGGCATTCCGAGGGAGGTCGCCGAGCACTCCTTGGACATCCGGGCCGGATCCAAACCGGTGAAGCAACGGCTGCGCCGCTTCGACGAGGAGAAGCGCAGGATCATCGGGGAGGAGGTCGACAAGCTTTTGAAGGTCGGATTCATGAAGGAGTACATCACTCCGAGTGGTTAGCAAATCCCGTACTTGTCAAGAAAAAGAATGGAAAGGATAGAATGTGCGTAGACTACACTAGTTTAAATAAAGCATGTCCTAAGGTTCCTTTTCCATTACCACACATTGACCAAATAGTAGATTCCACTGCGGGATGTGAAACTCTTTGCTTCCTTGATGCATATTCTGGCTGCCACCAAATAAAGATGAAGGAGTCCGATCAGCTCGCGACTTCCTTCATCACCCCCTTTGGCATGTTTTGCTACATCACCATGCCCTTCGGTTCGCGAAACGCCGAGGCCACATATCAGCGATGCATGCTCCATGTATTTGGGAAACACATAGGACCAACCATCGAGGCCTACGTCGATGACATCGTGGTCAATTCCAAAACAGTCGGGAACCTGGTCGAGGACCTTGAAATCGCGTTTGGGTGCCTCAGGGCAAACCACATAAAGCTAAACCCTGAGAAGTGTGTCTTCGGGGTCCCTCGAGGCATGCTTCTGGGGTACATAGTTTCCCAGCGCAGGATCGAGACCAACCCTGAGAAGGTAACCGCAATCACAAGGATGGGCCCGATCAACGACCTTAAAGGCGTATAGAGGGTCATGGGGTGCCTCGCCGCCCTCAGCCGGTTCATTTCAAGGCTCGGGGAGAAGGCACTACCCCTTTACCGCCTCCTGAAGAAAATGGAACACTTCGCGTGGACCGTCGAGGCCGAGGAATCGCTCTCCAAGCTCAAAGCCTTACTCACCTCGCCGCCTATCCTGGTGCCCCCGAGCCCAGCCGAGCCCCTCTTGCTCTATGTCGCAGCAACTACCCAGGTAGTCAGCGCTGCCATAGTAGTCGAGAGGGAAGAAGAGGGACACACCCTGCTGGTGCAGAGGCCCATGTACTTCATAAGCGAGGTGCTCTCAGAGACTAAGACCAGATACCCCCACATTCAGAAGCTGTTGTACGCCGTCGTCCTCACTCGGCCAAGCTCAAACACTATTTCCTGGGCCACCCGGTTACAGTGGTCTCATCTTTCCCCCTCGGGGAGATAATCCAGAACCGGGAGACGTCCGGGAGAATCGCAAAGTGGGCGGTCGAGCTCATGGGGGAAACTCTCTCCTACGCTCCTCGGAAGGCCATCAAGTCTCAGGTATTGGTAGACTTCATTGCAGAATGGACTGATACTCAACTACCCCCGGTGCAAGTTCAGACCGAGCTCTGGACCATGTACTTCGACGGATCGTTGATGAAGACGGGGGCAGGCGCTGGGTTGCTTTTCATATTGCCCTCAGGGGTCCACATGCACTATGTCATACGCCTTCACTTCCCCGCCTCCAACAACGTAGCCGAGTACGAGGCCCTGGTCAACGGTCTGCGCATCGCCATCGAGCTCGGGGCTTGACGCCTCGACGTTCGAGGGGACTCAGAGCTTGTGATCGACCTGGTGATGAAGGCCTCGAGCTGCCACAACCCCAAGATGGAAGCCTACTGCAAGGAAGTCCAAAAGCTCAAGGAAAAACTCTACGGCCTCGAGCTCAACCACATTGGCCGCCGGTACAACAAAGCCGCTGACGAGCTTGCCAAAACAGCATCTACTCGAGGTACAGTTCCTCCCAACGTCTTCTCGAGGGACCTCCACAAGCCGTCCATCGACCTAGACTCGGGGGCTCCTGCCCTCAAGCAAGGGGTCGATCCACCCCTTCGACCGATCCCCCCTCGAACGGGGAAGAGGTCATGGAGATCGACGGAACAGCCGCAACACCAACCCCCTCGACGGACTGGCACATTGGTCCAAACTACGCTCTTGCCAGTAAACTTGCTGCGCGCTGGCAACTCTGAGGTACCAGTTCTTCCACCCTTTGGTGGGCTTGGGCCATGATCGGAATGTATCTTTCCACAATCCTAAACCAAAACATTCAGATCTAAACGGGATCCGGTTGGTTTCTGCGTTGATGATATAGCTGGGATCCGGATTCCCCATGGGACCTAGGCAACTGAAGGTGGAACCGGTAAGCGGAATCACCACCTTGTTGTACAGTTCCTAAGATTCAAAGGAGAAGGTGAGGAGCAGTCAGGAAGGAACGAAGACAGATCCAGATTCGAGCGGAAATTGGCAGGGGGCTGGATTGGGAGAAAGATAAGTCTTACCTTTGGGATGTCAACCTGGATTGCCATTGGAATCAAGGGGGCACTTGCGGTTCGTCCTTGGGTTGCAGGAGTACTGTTGCTCGAGTTCGTGTTCTTCGGAGTGGCTGGAGGTTGAAGACGACGGCAAGGGAATGAAAGTAAAAGTGAACTCAGGATAAAAGGTTGTGGACCCCGGTAACTTTTATAAGCCTGCTCAGGGGCATTTTGGGGGTTCTGTTCCACACTGTGCAGGAATGTAGAGAGGCCTGCGGTAGATATGCGCGGTGATCGAGGTGGTCTGTAACTGTTCATGCTACAATCGAGGGATTTTATTATTAAATTGCAGTTCCACATGCGGGGATTGAAGAAACCGTACGCCTATCTCGAGGGTAACGGCTACAACAACGGCTACAGTGGAGAGAATTTCGGCGCGTAAAGTTATACGCTCCGAAACTGGGGGGCATGTGTTGACACCGTTTTTCGACACGTGTCAAATGGATCGAAGCTTGATTGGCTGGTGACTATTCTCCATCGGCATCGGTAAAGTGTGAGCTGATATGGCCGATGGGAGAGTGCTACAGAAGGCCAAGTATGTTGCCGATGAAGGTTGGGTGATCTTTGCCAACAGAGGTTGATTGGTGGTTGCCGATGAAGAATCATTGTCGATTGCCGATAAGGGCTCGTTGCCGATTGCCGATGGAAGATAGTTGCCGGTTGCCGATAAGGGTTTATTGCTAGTTGCCGACGAGGAGATGTTGCCGATTGCCGGTAAGGGCTCGTTGCCGATTGCCGATGGAAGATAGTTGCCGGTTGCCGATCGGGAGAGTGTTGCCGATACCGATGGGCCTGACTTAGCACTTGGTGGCAGCAGAAGACTACAGGTGGCCAAAGAATGAAGGTGCAGATTAAATGGATCTGCCGATGGAAAGCTTCCATCGGGAAGGAGTATAAGGAAACTGGTGTTCTGTGCCAGTATTAATATAGTGGTTTGCGTCCGACTCTTGCATGGGTCGCTTATTTTCCTTTAAGATAGGTGTGTTTGTTTAGGGAATAAATATTATTATCCGGCTCCTGCACGAGTCAGTTTCCTTTAAAGTAGGAGTTTGTTTTTAGGAAAGATATGTGTCGTGTCTTTGCACAACTCTCCATGTGGGAGTATAAATATGAGCCCGAGAGCTATGGAATATCAATCAATCCAATTCAAAACAAACCAATTCTACTTTTTATCTTACTTTTACCGTAATTTACCTTTATTATGCATTAGTTATAGCTTAACGAGTTCTTCAAGCTTTCGACGGGCTGCATCACCTTGATCTCCGTCAAAATCCTTGCTAGTTCCGCGTGGGAGTACCTCTAGGCTTTGGCAATCCGGGCGCATCGCTGTTTGCCTCGTCTAGCTCTGCTCTAGTTATCCGTGATCAATCTGAGCCTTGACGTCCGGGCGCATCGCTGTCATCTCGTTCAGTTTGTCCTAGTTATCATCCTTGTCGATTGATTGGTCAAATCGACTGGCACGCCCTCGACATCGAGCTTTGGGTAATAGCCCGAGGTGTTCACAGATCTGACGCTTTTTGTGTCAACACCTCTTTTGGCACACCCGGTGGGACACAATTATATAAATATATTTATCATGACTAATCCCAGGAGTGTCATTGAAGTCTCCACAGCAGATCTGACAGTTCATCAGAAACAGGCTCTGGAGCAGGCAATGGAGGAATACAAGCGCTTGTATCTTAGATCCTTCAGCCTAAACGGGATCGGCGAAGCAATACAGAAGCAAGATCCGCCAGCGCCACGGCAGACCACTTTCAACGCCGATCCTGGTATAATACAAGAGATGGTTAATTCCGCATTCAATAATGCATTCATTAGCCGATCCAATGTGTTGTCCGACGCTATATGCAATGCTGTAGAGCAAACTTTCAAGGGGCAGGCACCATTTTATGTTGGTCCAGAGCATCGTTGACTCGGATCGGCATCTGTTGCGACTCCATCGGCGGTTCCAAGGGTGTCTTCACCGATTATGAACCAATCCGCCGATGAGATCATACCACCAAGATTGAGCCCAGCGAACTTTACTCAGGTGAAGACAAATCCGGTGGTTTCAGCAACGTCCGGGCCTGTCATCCTGAATCAGCCAACTTCAGCCAACTGTTGGAGATATGGTACGCATCCAAGTCTATCTACTGATTCCAGATTGGTCAAAGTTAACCATGCAGGAGGGGAGGTTCCTATGGCATCGGCAACGTCCGTACAACCGATGGTTCCAGTGATGCCGTATACCACGTCTCCTCCAACGGTGCAGTTGCCGATAGGGAATCTACACACGGCAATACCCAGAGTACCGTACGCCCAGCCATCGGTAAATCACTTGCCGATGCAACAAAGCCCAACTGCTGCAAGCCAACCCATGCTGGCAATGAATTATCCGGCGCCGCAAGGACAAGCCTCGGCTGGCTATCCGTTGTCGGCGACTTCCTGGCCGATGCAACAAGGTATGCCAATTGTCAATCAACCTGCATCGGCAATCACCGCTCAAGTTGTGGTACCCGTAAGTCCAAGCAGTCATCCAAGGGTACAACAACAACAAGCACCCGCCGATTATCAGTTATTGGCGAATGTTTGGACGATGCAACAAGGCACGCCAACGGTCAACCAGCCTGTATCGGCAAATTCTTGGCCGATGCGATAGACTATGTCGAGCGTCAGTCAGCCTGCATCGGCCGTGGCCGCTCAACCCATGGTAGCTACAAATCAAAACTATCATCCTAGGATACAAGAGTCGCAAGCCTCAGTTGGCTATCAGTCACCGGGGACTGCTTGGCCGATGCAACCAGGTGGGCCAACTGCCAATCAATCTGCATCGGCGATAACTGCTCAAGTGGTGGTGTCCGCGGGTCAAGGTGATCATTCGAGGGTACATGAACGACAAATGTCAGCTGGCGACCAACCGATGGTGAATTCTTGGCCGACGCAAGGCGTGTCGAATATCAGTCAGCCTGCATCGGCGATAGTTGCTCAGCCTATGGTACTTGAAGACCAGCGCTATCATCCGGAGGTACAAAGGTTGCAAGAGTCAGACGGTTGTCAGCCATCGGGAAGTCATGTGCCGATGACATCTCATGCAGGTTGGATCAGCCAGCAACAAGTTGCACAGCCTGGGCGCCAAGTGGCAAGAACTCTACAGTATCATCCGGCAGGTCTTCAGAATGAAGTATCGGTATATCAGCCGATAAATACTACATTGCAATACTCGCAGGAAAGGGTATACAATGAGACATCGGTACAACCACCGATGAATGCAATAAATACCATGCCACAGCACAAGCTAGCAACGGTGCAAAATTATTCATCGGCAGCCAAGCCGATGCACGATGTTATCACGACTAGTGTTGTGCAGGCGCCAAGTGTCCCCACCGCTTTGGCGTCAAGACCTGGAGAGATAGATCGGCACATTCAACTGGCTGGCATCCAGAATGGTTCGTCCGTTAATCAGCCGATGTGCAATATTCAGTGGATTGGTGTTATTGATGTATCAGTTGCCCCGAGTTGCTCGCCACAGGGATATAAAGCACAACTAGTGGGCATCCAGAGTGGCCCATCGGTCGATCAACCGTTGCTCAGTATTCAACAGGTTGGTACTGCCGATAAGCCGATCGTTCCGGCCTGCTTAATGCAAAAACCTGGAGAGATGCACCAATCTACTCAGGCGGTAGGCGTCCAGGATTGCTCATCGGTTAGGCAGCTAATGCTTGATGTTGCTGATGTGTCGATCGCTCCAACTTGCTCACCACGGAAATATGAAGGAGCCCGTCCATCTATCCCACCAGGGGACGAATCTGCGCATCGGCAAGACACAAAGGTGTTTTCGACCAAGGTAGAACATTCAGAGCTGGACAAAGAACCAGGCCTTGACATTGCTGAGTTGGAAACGTTCCCTTTTGATATCACGGATGCCGATCAGGATGGGGAATCACTTGACGAGATGAACGTCGGTACTGTTGAATGGGTAAACGATGGAGAGTCGACATCACGTACACTCAACCAGAACAGGGCTGGAAAGTTCACCTTCGATGTCACGAAGGCCGATGGGATATTTGACTTGCTGCTTCAGGAAGGGCGGATTAAGCTAGCCCCTAATCAGGTAATTCCATCGGCCGAGGAGCTCAATGATACCGGGTACTGCAAGTGGCACAATACAAATTCTCACAGTACCGGCGACTACAGAGTGTTTAGGCAGCAACTGCAGTCAGAAATTAACTCTGGGCGGATCCAATTTGAAAGTCCTAAAGTCCAAGAACCGATGGAAATTGATCAGCGCCCGTTTCCAAATAATATGGTGGAAGCCGGTGGCAAAACTAAGGTGCTGACATCGGACGCTACTAGAAAGAGTGCATCGGTGGATCCCGATCATCAGATGGCCGAGCGTGACATCGGAAAGCTTGCCGATGATAGGAAAAGCAAAAGAATTGCCGATAAAGGTGCTCGTGTCAGCAGGGCTCCTGGCATAGTAATCACACACAAGCTACCAGGGTGGGACTATCGGCAATCACGAAATGAACGATATCGGCAGAAAGAAAAGGAACAGCGGGAGTGGCTTCGTCGAAAAAATCATTGGAGGTGTCCCTTCTTCATTTACTGCTGGGAAGAGGGCATTAAGCTACCCACTGCCGATGACTGCCCTGAATGCAATGGGTATCGCATTGCCGATCAGTCGAGTAAGCCTTGTTTGGATGATCGGGCATCTAGGTGTGCCAAGCCACTCGGAAAGAGGAGATCGGTACGCGACCAACTGGGGGGCAAGCTTGATGCCCATAGCAGGCTTGGCAGGCAGGTTGATCAAAGGGAGAGCAAGGAGCGGGCCAAGACAAAAATACCCGACGAAGAAGTGCTCTCCAGAAATTCAAGCATCGGAAGAAACGCCGATGTAAGAAGTGAGAGGCAACACCAGCCTATTCGGAAAACCAGACCTCAATGGTGCCTTAAAGGTCTGAACAAAACCCAGAAAAGAAGAACTAAGCGCCGACGCCGCAAGAACCTGTACGATGATGCAGAACCTTCAAGGGAGAGACAGTGGAGGCCAAAGCGTAAGGATGGGAGTCCATCGGCAGACGGCAGCATTGTGCCAATGGTCTAATCGAGGTCAATCTTGGACCTGCAGGCTTGGGGGCTGCAATCGGCAGACTGGCGATTTCAATTATTATACTTGGGGACACCTACCGATGGTTTGCATATAAAGATGCCGCGCTGCCGATAGATGTGTTAGTTGCCAGAAGACGGATGTGAGAATGGTTCGGCTGCGCTTGCGCATGATAACTAAGTATGTGTTGCGCGCGTCCTGGGGTGCATGCTTTGTGGTGGGTCTATTGGCGTTATCCTGATTCTTATCCGGTGGAAATATGAAGTCTCGCTGCCGGTTGTTGTTACAATCAGGCTAAGTACCAGGGTTAGTTAATGAGTTGGATCACTCAAGATTTTAGCCGATTCAATGAGTTATGCTATCGGTAATGATTGTCGATGACTGGGTAAACGAGTTTGCCGGTGGTACTCTAGAATGGAGATTGATTTTACCGATCAGGATTGAGTTCTAGGCCTGGGGGTTTTTCTAATCAAGTTCCTACTGGATAAGACAGTCTACCTCCAGCGAAGCATACATGCCAGAAATTCCCGAAGGAGTGGACATATGACGTGCTCGTTTGAATGCCGATGAAAAAGAGTTGTAATACATCGGTAAAAACATGCAAAATATTATATTACAAGACGAGATCAAGTATCGGATTACATTCTTGCCGATACAATATGCATTACAGCAAGGAATGAATAAGGTCTATCGCACGCAGGCGAATCTGTTCTATCTCGTCCATCTCCTTGGCGTCAGCATCGGTAGAGCCCTCAACCGGTTTGATCTTCTTATTCCATAAAATGGCTTGCCGGGCATGCTGGTCCCTTTCTTGCTGCAGGACCTTGATGGAATCAGACAGTTGAGTTTTGCGTTGGTTAGCTGCAGTCAGATCCTCCTCGACCTTGTGTAGCTCCGCCAATAGCTCCTCCTTCCTTGCCGATAGTCGAGAGATGTCTTGGGCTAAGTTGCCGATGGAAGCTTTTGCTTGACCGATGTTTCTGTGCTTCTCATCGGCAAGGTGTTTATATTTAAGCTTCTCTTCCTCGCTCTTGGCTTGAGCGGCCCTATCGGCAATACGACAGGCGAGCCTCTGGTACTGAATCTATTTGACGTCGATAGAGGCTGCCTGGAGAAGGACTTCTGCTGCGTCGGCAGGGAGATGACTTTGGATATCTTTGAAAGCAATCCTTGCTGCCGATGAGTCTTGGATGAGCTGGGACGTCCCTTGTAGCAGCAAAGAAAGCAGTGCCTCGAGCTTGGTCTTAATCTCTGCCGATAGAGCTGGGACAGAGCTCTCTTCCTCCTCGTCATCGGGTATATCGACTGAGAAGGAAAATAAGCTATCTGCTTGGAGGGGGTCTTGGCGCCTATCTTCGTCCTGCGGATTGAGGCTGAAGGAGAAGAGGCTATCTGGGGAATCTTGGGCCTGGAAACAGAAGGGTTATAATATGCCGATCGAAGGATTATACTAGAATTTTCAAGCGACTAACTTACCATCTTAAAACGGATTTCTTGCCCGGGATTTGGCATTTTAGATGGCCCAGCCTCGTCTTGGACATCGGCGATAGTTGCCGATGAATGAGCTTCTGTTAGGGGAGCGATCGGCGCCGTTGGTAATGGTGTTATCACTGGCGTTGCTTCTAGCATGATACTTGGTTGTGGTGGTGATGTCGTTCTCTCATCGGGATCTTCAGATGGTATCGATGTCGATGTTGTCTTTGCTGTTGCAACAGGTGGAGCTGTCTTATCGGCAACTTCGATTGACGGCGCCGACGCTGATGTAGCTTCAGCTGTTACCAAGGGTGTGGGTGCCTCATCAGGGACACCGGTTAATGGTGCCGATACCGATGCCGTTTCCACTGCCATTGAGGGTGTTTCTTCGTCAGGAGCTTCAGCTGACGGTGCCGATGCCAATACTGCTTCTGCCTCTGCAGCGGGTGGAGTTGCTTCATGACCGACGGTGTCGTCCATCGGCCGATCTGGAACAGAAGCCGTTGGAGTTTCTGTCGATGATGTACCGGCAGTTGGTAGTTCAGTTTGTGCCGATGACGAAGATAGGCTGGCCAGCCTCAAACGTCTCTTCTTCCTTGGCGCAGCAGCAGGAGATCCAGCCCGTTTCGATGAAGACTGGGGGGCATCGGCAGCCGAACTTGGAGGTGCTTGTCTGCTCGGAGCGGTGGCCGATGACCTCATAGCCTAAAAACATTCAGTGCAAGTTATACGAAGTAAATGTTGCTGATTAAGCAATATGTAATCGGTGAGTGAAGATGAGTTTACTGCAAACACCCGCGTCAGGGCAGCAGCAGCGGCCGATGTAGCCTTGGCTTTTGCAGGTGTCGGTGAGGGTACCTGTCGTGGGATGAAGGCAGCTAACAAAGGAGCCTTATGGCCGATGAGTGATATGAGACTCATCATTCAAAGCTTGAAAGGCTTGCCGCTCTTGCTCATTGGAGGAATCGGGTCATCAACCTGTCAAACACGAGAAGGTTAAAATACCGATGGCGAAGCTAAAAGTAAGGAATGCATCGGGATGAAGACCTACTGCGTCGTCGGGGATGATATGATCGGCATCGATCATATGCCGATAATAGTGCGATGACTTGGCGAACAGTTGACACCTCCACTCTTGCCACCAAGACTTATACTCGTTTGTGATGAAGGAGGTTGGTAACCAGGAGGATAAGTCAAGATCCGATACATCAGCATCGGCAGGAAGACTGACAACCTTGTTCCAGTCTAGAGCACTGGAGAATGTCTGCCTAGGCTGCACTACCTTAGAGTAACAGAGCTTGATCGGCAGTTGGCCGAATGCCAGTTGTCTTGCCGCTACCGATGGGTAGTAAAATTCAAATCACGGAGGGGCGTTCTTTCCCGATCCAAATATGTTCACTGGGATAGCCCGAGGAGTGATGCTGGCCTTCATCATCGTTTGGTTTTCAGGTACATTCCCATCGGTAAGATTAAATAGCAGTGGGAATTGGTTATCTACATCGGCATATGGCCACCAGAGTCGTTATGCGGCAGAAATTCCATTATAAAACTTCTGAAAGAAGAGACCGAATTGCTCTGCATTGGCATCGGTTCCTGGCAGTACAATAGTGGCCTCTCCAAAGTTGAGTGGAGGGCGAGTTGCCGATTCATCTTCCCCGCACTGGTGGTCTTCTGGTATGTCTCTCGGAAAACGTTGGGCGAACAGGTCAAGTTGAAGCACTTTCTGCATATGTGCGTTCAGCCATATGTTGATGAACCACCAGGGACCTCCAAGATTGCCGATATGCTCACCTAGCAGTAATTTCTGCGATACTTGATGGAGGAGGCGATATACTGATCCTAGAAGATATCTGCCCAGGGGAAGCCTTGTCCCATCGACAAGCATCTCGGCTGCTGGAAGATACATGGTAGTGGGTCCGACTGCCCTGCCGCAGAAGATGAATTTGTCTAGCCACATGTTCAGGAAAGTGGCATGCTCTCACTGATTTACCGATCCTGTCTTCTGGTATTCCTGAATGTAACCCGTCCAACCGCCGATGTTCCGGGTATTTACTCTGTGCTCAGCTTTCCTATTGAACAAGGAGGGGGTGTCGGCAGAGGAGATGTCTAAACCGGTCAGCATGTGGACATCGGCAAGAGTGGGGGTGGCTGGTCCGTGTCGGAATAAGAATGCGTTCAGGGTGTCTGACTAGAAGTAGGAGGCGGCTATTAACATGTTCTCGTTCTTTTCCATGTCGGCAATAGAGAGTTTGATACATTGGTCCAAACTACGCTCTTGCCAGTAAACTTGCTGCGCGCTGGCAACTCTGAGGTACCAGTTCTTCCACCCTTTGGTGGGCTTGGGCCATGATCGGAATGTATCTTTCCACAATCCTAAACCAAAACATTCAGATCTAAACGGGATCCGGTTGGTTTCTGCGTTGATGATATAGCTGGGATCCGGATTCCCCATGGGACCTAGGCAACTGAAGGTGGAACCGGAAAGCGGAATCACCACCTTGTTGTACAGTTCCTAAGATTCAAAGGAGAAGGTGAGGAGCAGTCAGGAAGGAACGAAGACAGATCCAGATTCGAGCGGAAATTGGCAGGGGGCTGGATTGGGAGAAAGATAAGTCTTACCTTTGGGATGTCAACCTGGATTGCCATTGGAATCAAGGGGGCACTTGCGGTTCGTCCTTGGGTTGCAGGAGTACTGTTGCTCGAGTTCGTGTTCTTCGGAGTGGCTGGAGGTTGAAGACGACGGCAAGGGAATGAAAGTAAAAGTGAACTCAGGATAAAAGGTTGTGGACCCCGGTAACTTTTATAAGCCTGCTCAGGGGCATTTTGGGGTTCTGTTCCACACTGTGCAGGAATGTAGAGAGGCCTGCGGTAGATACGCGCGGTGATCGAGGTGGTCTGTAACTGTTCATGCTACAATCGAGGGATTTTATTATTAAATTGCAGTTCCACATGCGGGGATTGAAGAAACCGTATGCCTATCTCGGGGGTAACGGCTACAGCAACGGCTACAGTGGAGAGAATTTCGGCGCGTAAAGTTATATGCTCCGAAACTGGGGGGCATGTGTTGACACCGTTTTTCGACACGTGTCAAATGGATCGAAGCTTGATTGGCTGGTGACTATTCTCCATCGGCATCGGTAAAGTGTGAGCTGATATGGCCGATGGGAGAGTGCTACAGAAGGCCAAGTATGTTGCCGATGAAGGTTGGGTGATCTTTGCCAACAGAGGTTGATTGGTGGTTGCCGATGAAGAATCATTGTCGATTGCCAATAAGGGCTCGTTGCCGATTGCCGATGGAAGATAGTTGCCGGTTGCCGATAAGGGTTTATTGCTAGTTGCCGACGAGGAGATGTTGCCGATTGCCGGTAAGGGCTCGTTGCCGATTGCCGATGGAAGATAGTTGCCGGTTGCCGATCGGGAGAGTGTTGCCGATACCGATGGGCCTGACTTAGCACTTGGTGGCAGCAGAAGACTACAGGTGGCCAAAGAATGAAGGTGCAGATTAAATGGATCTGCCGATGGAAAGCTTCCATCGGGAAGGAGTATAAGGAAACTGGTGTTCTGTACCAGTATTAATATAGTGGTTTGCGTCCGACTCTTGCATGGGTCGCTTATTTTCCTTTAAGATAGGTGTGTTTGTTTAGGGAATAAATATTGTTATCCGGCTCCTGCGCGAGTCAGTTTCCTTTAAAGTAGGAGTTTGTTTTTAGGAAAGATATGTGTCGTGTCTTTGCACAATTCTCCATGTGGGAGTATAAATATGAGCCCGAGAGCTATGGAATATCAATCAATCCAATTCAAAACAAACCAATTCTACTTTTTATCTTACTTTTACCGCAATTTACCTTTATTATGCATTAGTTATAGCTTAACGAGTTCTTCAAGCTTTCGACGGGCTGCATCACCTTGATCTCCGTCAAAATCCTTGCTAGTTCCGCGTGGGAGTACCTCTAGGCTTTGGCAATCCGGGCGCATCGTTGTTTGCCTCGTCTAGCTCTGCTCTAGTTATCCATGATCAATCTGAGCCTTGACGTCCGGGCGCATCGCTGTCGTCTCGTTCAGTTTGTCATAGTTATCATCCTTGTCGATTGATTGGTCAAATCGACTGGCACGCCCTCGACATCGAGCTTTGGGTAATAGCCCGAGGTGTTCACAGATCTGACGCTTTTTGTGTCAACAGGTCCGCAGTCGCCCATCCTCGAACTAACGGCCAGGTCGAGCGCGCCAATGGTATGGTTTTGTAGGGCCTCAAGCCAAGGATCTTCGACTGGCTAAACAAACACGGCAAGAGGTGGGTCGATGAGCTGCCCGCTGTCCTATGGAGTCTCCGAATGATACCAAGTCGAGCCACAGGGTTCTCCCCGTTCTTCTTGGTCTATGGGTCCGAGGTCGTCCTCCCCACTGACCTCGAGTACAGGTCCCCTCGACTAAAGGCCTACGTGAGCAGGACAACACGGCAGCCCAAGAGGACTCCCTCGACCAGCTCGAGGAAGCCCGAGACGTGGCCCTCTTCAAGTCAGCGAAGTACCAGCAAACACTGCGGCGCTACCACGACAAAAACATACGCAAAAGGGACCTCGATGTCGGCGACCTCGTGCTGCGCCGGCGACAAAGCAACAAGGGACGTCACAAGCTGACACCACCTTGGGAGGGACCCTTCATCGTGGCAGAGGTGCTAAAGCCAGGGACTTACAAGCTGAAGAACGACAAGGGAGAGATCCTCACCAATGCATGGAACATCGAACAGCTATGTCGTTTCTACCCTTAAGACCTCGAGGCCTAGTACATTTTCTACATTATGTACATTTATCGCATTATGAATGAACAAAATGTTCTCGAAATACATTTCACATTCGTTCATAACTCTAAGGTAGCCTCGACTCTGCTCCGGCAAAGTCAAGCCTCCCTCGGGGCTGACAGGGGGGGGACCCCCCTCCTAAGTCCTCTAAAAACTCAAACGTTTTTTTGAAACTTGGCTTTCCCTCTCGATCTTCGCCCCGAGTACGCTTCACGGCTAAGTAAAAAACGCCTCGAACTCCCTGAGGGTCGAGGGTCGTCGAGCCGGGGACTCTCCTACGCCTCAGGGCTATGGTACCCCCACTCGCTCCCCCCTCCAGGGATACGAGCGTGCGTCAAACACTTAGCCTACAAGCAACGACTCAGGCAAAGAGAAATAGAGACAGCTCGAGAAATAAAAACACCCAGATGCATCTCGAACAAAATGCATTAAGAAGCCCCCAGGGGCTCGATATCGTATTATAACAAAAGCTAACCTATTACATGGACCTTTTTGTCCAGATCTAGCTCGCAGGCCCCGAGCTACTCATCGCCTTCATCGCTCGGTGGGGGAAGCACCTCGGCCTCGAACAGCTTCGCCAGCTCTCCGCCGGGCACCTCGGCGGCGTCGATCAGCCCGTGGCATCTCGCCATGTTCTCTTCTTCGCTCAGCCTCGGGTCGACGACGAAGCCGCTGGAGACGACGTCGAGGTCATAGATGTAGCCCGAGCGGACAACCGCGAGCGCCCACTTCACGCCTATGTGAAGGGTGGCCCGGACCTACTCCATCACTCCATCGGTCGCGGCGAAGAGCTGGCGCAAGAGGGCGTCTCCTCGCACGTCCCCAGCAGCCGACAGCTCCTGCTCGATCCCTAGACCATCGCAGAAGGAGGAGACGACGTCCCTGAGCCTCTCGTTCAGGCTCGTTTCCGTCCCAAGGAGATCCTGGAGACTGGTCAGGTCCTCGTGGAGCCGGGCCCTGTCCCTTTCAAGCTCTGCCAGAGCAAATAAATGGCTGCATCAAAACGAAAAAGCAGGGGAAGGAGCGAAGCCAAGCGAGCCCAATGACATCTCTGAAAAACTCACCGTTGGCATATCCCTCCAGGACGACATAGTCCTGCTCAGCCCTCTAGAGTTGGTGGCGGACCTCGACCAGCTCTGCAGCTTGGTCGTTGTTTTTAGCCCGGAGGTCCTCTATGACCATGTCAGTACCATCGAGGGCCCTCTTCTGGTTGGCCACCACCTCCCCAGAGTGGCGACTTGGACTCGAGCCTTCGCCTCCGCGACACCAAGCGCGTCGCGATCGCGGGAGATGGTGTCGACGCCCGCCTGAAGCTCTTGGACCCGCCCCTCGAGGGAGGTGCAGTCGACAGCCGCCTGCTTCAGGTCGGCCTCGACCTGGCGGACATGCTTCGCCGCCCGGGCCAGCTCCTCCCTCAGCAGGGTGGACTCCTCCGCCTTGAGCCAGGCCTCTGGGCAGCATCCCGCTGCTGCCCGACCTCGATAACCGCCTTGAGGGCGGCCTCAACCCTCGACTGTGCCCCCGAGGCCATCTCCTGGGCGGCCCGGGCTCCCTCCTGCGCGGCCGCCACCTCGGCCTTCGCCCGAGTTGCCTCACCCTCCGCCTTCTCCAGCGAGGCGCGGAGGACGGGGAGCTGGCGCCACTCCTCCTGTGTCCGCAGGATGAACTAGGAATTTTGATGCGACCTCGCCCGCAGTATCTACCGAAGATAAAAAGGAAGGTCGTCAGAAAACAACAAACAACAGCAAAATAACCAAGGTAAGTCGAAAGGGAAAGGACGAAGCTTACGTTCATCCCCTTAGACAAGTCTTCGGACGTGACTCCCACGGCCACGCGCGTCGCGTGGTCGAGCCACGCCTGGAATTCCTCCATGTGCTCCCACTCCCCAAGCTCGGCCTGGTCATCGAGCTTGAAGAATTCGCCTCCCGGGCCGCTGGGGTCGGGCAGCTCGAGCACCTCCTGCCCCCAGAGAACCCTGGAGCGGTCGACCCTCCTCTGCACCGCGTCCGTGATGCCCCGACCCATCTCCAGGGTACCCCCATGGGACATCACCCGCTCAGACAACTTGGGGAAGTTGATCGCCCCCTCGAGTCGGGCGATCCTTTCCTCAAAACGGTCTTGGAGGGCTGCCATCGACGCCCCCGAGAATAGTCCTGCGCGGTGAAAAAAACGCACGTCAACACCAAAGGTTGCAGGCACACCGCGGTCCCCTCCCTCCACGACGACTAAGCGAGAGGGTGGATCACCTCGAGATGACGGCTACCCAACCTCGACGACAGCCCCCTCCGATTCCGACCGAAGGGCCGTCGCCGTCGCCATCTCCCCCGAGACCACCAGCTCCGGCACCATCTCTGCCCCCTCTTCAGCGGTGGGCTCCACCGTCATCTCCACCGCAGGTGCAGCCTCGAGCTCCTCGACCTGTTCCCCCTCCTCGACAGGCTTGGGGAACGGTGCCGAAGCCTCCTCGACAAGGGCCACCACCGGCGACGTCGCCTCCGGCGCGGCAGCAGCCGCACCCCCATGCTCGTGCTGCAGGTGTGCCTCCCACGATGCGAGGCTCTCGGGCCACTGCCTCGGCGCCGGGCGAGCCGGCGTCCCTTCCTCGCTGGCGTGGGTCGCGTCCATCACCTCCACCTCAGTGAGGGGTTGGGGCTCGACCACCGTCGCCACGGCCGCCTCCGGCGCCCGTCCCACACCCGTCGAGCCCGCCGGCTCGACCTCCTCCGCTGCGACCTCCGCTGGCACCGGCTCCGTCCTCGCCAAGGTCCTAGACGCGCCCCCCTCCGACGGGCTAGACAGCACGGCCTCGGCCGCCACTCCTGCGGACCCCGCCGGTGCGGTGGGTCGACCCGCTTCCTCCGCCCGAGCTCCCTCCGTGGCGGCCAGCGTCCGACCGCACACTATCGCCTCCCGCGCCTCGGCCACCCACGCTGCAACCGGGGCGGGGGTCGAGGGGGACGAGGTGGCGGGACTGGCCCCGACAGCCATCTTGACTGCGGCCTCCGCTCTTAGCCTCTTGGCTGGAGTGAGGGACGCGCCCTCCGCCAAGCGTTTTGTCCTGCAAAAGGAACCCATACGTGATGGTAAGCACAACTCATAACCAACGACAAAAACTTGGATCGACAGGGAGGCAACTTACCCTAGCGGAATCATGGGGGTCCGCCCGGCGGACCTCGAGCCGCTCGGGGGCTTCTGCGAGGCGCGACGGGAGCCACTCCTCCCACCAGCGCTGGCCACGGCAAGGGTCGAGGCCGCTCCCGGCGCCGTCTCCTGGGAGGGGGCTGACGAGGTTTCCGTCGCCCCCTCCTGACCTCCTCCTGCGTCGACGGGCCCGACGCCCGTGCGCTCGACCGGGTAGGCGCCGGGGGCGTGCTCGACCGACCCCTCGACGGGGATCGCGACGAACGCCCCCGCGACTGCCGCGGCACTCCACCTTGAGGAGCCATGGGGCGCTTGCCCCGCGGCTCAATCTCGCCAGTTGGGGCCCACCTCGACGTCGACCCCTCTCCTCCTCCGGTTTCGACGGCCGCCCTCTGCCGCTCGGGTACCGCTCGTTCTTCCTCGAGCCCTCCTTGCGGCTCGGCCTCCCCGTCGCTGCTCTCCTCCTCCTCATCCTCCTCCGAAGGCGACTCCTCCTCGGAAAGGTTGGCCCGCCTCTGCCTGGCCTGGCGTTGTTCACGCTCCTGCTTCTCTCGGGACCTTTTGCCCTTGTCCTTCTTCGCCTTGTCCTTGTCCTTCTTGTTTTGCTCGGCCTGGAGGCGTCTCGCCTGGGAGTCGCCCTGCTCCTCCTTCACCGGTGGCAGCGACTTCCGGAAGATGACGTCCCCCTGAGGAACACAAAGCAGTTAGGACGCAGGCAAAGAAGGCGAGCAAGATAGGCAAAAAGGGCGTTAGCAGAGAGAGGGTGTCATACCGGCTGGACATCCCCCTGGTCAGGCATCATGGGGACACTGGCGACGTCCTTCACCTCGAACGCGCCGGCGAATGAGGCGCGTACTCGGCGAACCACCCTCTCGAGGGGAAGCTCGTCCTCCATGAGGCGACACCCCGTGAGATCGACCCCCGGTCGCATCTCATCGAGGCGTAGCGGGCGAGCCATCAGCGGCACGACCCGCCGCTGGTGGAAGGCCGACGCGACGATCGCCGCTGTAAGTCCCGCCTTCTTCAGATTGGCAATGTGACGGAACCGCCCAAATTATAAGAGATCAAGTGCTAATGTAGCTGACTTAACTACCATTTAAACACTTGAGCCCATATAATCCCGGTAGTCCGGAAATCTCGAAGGATTTCTTACATCAATTCAGGATCGCGTACATTCAGGGATACACATTCGAACGAGCCACAAATCAAACGGAAATACTTAAAGTACGAAATAAAGTTATTACAACACTTTGTTCCAAATAAAAGTAGTACTTACGCCACAACACTTGCGGCCAAATAAAACATTGTTTGAAACTGAACTTGAAGTTTTCAAAAGACAGGGGTGCCCGCAACGTCAGGTCCGACAACAGCAAAAGGTGAGCTTGTAGAGGACCTTGCCCAAGGCCTACTCATCTTCTCCGTAGAAAGGATAAAGACAGTGCTTACAAGAGCCAATGTATACTTGGCCATCTGCAACAAAAGGGATAAACCCTGAGTACGGGAATGTACTCAGCTAGACTTACCCGTCTAACTGAAAATAAAGACTCCAAGGATATGCATGGCTGTATCTGGGGTTGGGTAAGCTTTACTTTGCGGAAATGCTTAAATTAGAGAAGTTTACTTTAATGATGCGGTGAGCAGTCATCTTTTATCCTACTAATTATTTCTAGGTTATTGCGTCTATACTAGAGCACACACTCGATACTACTCAAACAATATGATAACATATATCCAGTTCCTTCATCAACATTTTAGTAGAACCATTAAGATGTCACATGGAGTTGTACCGTGGTGAAGCTCAGCATAATCCCCCATATCCAGTGGGGGGCGGCAATTCGAATCGATATACACCAGCTGGTCAGATTACCTTTAACACACGCCATACTTTACCCCGTCGGGTCAGCATTAGGTTACCGCTCAACAAAGTCCAGGTGGTAATCGACGCGGGCACGCATGGGTCCACCCCAATTGTAGAAAATAGATGGCCACCACGGGGCAGATCATGCCTACAGTCTAGAGGGGTGCTCACAGCTGAGCGAGCTCCGGCCCGGACAGTGTTTACTCGGCTTCGGGGTCGACACTCCCGACGGCCCCTATGTGAAAGGGCGCATTCAAAGATGTAAGAGGGCCACCATCGTGTACAAACCTACACGATCCAACGGACGGACTGCCCCCAAGTCTTGACCACTTGGTGCACTTGCCTTCCAGTTGACCGTATTTCATTACTACCATAGGTTCTTTCCACGATAGCGAATATAGCCAACCGTGATAGTATTACCCACAAGGGATAATACGAAACATAAAAAGAAAGGTAACCATTATTTCTAAGCATGCTAAGCGGTTGCTTTTACTTTATTATTAACAGGGTAACAAGGTAGGTAAAACAAAGATCAAGGAAGGTAATGCATCAATTTGGGATTCAAAACAACTCCTATTACCTAATGCATCACAGTATAAAATACTCAAGTAGATTAAGTTGTAAAAACTGGGAGACTTAAGAATGCTCCGGGGCTTGCCTTGAGAGAAGGTGGAGGGTTGGTGGTCAGGGCACTCAGGAAGGTTAGTGTCGAGCTCTTGGTACTCCTCGTACAGCTCCTGTACCTCCTGGACTTCGGTCTCTGTGGGCTCCTGATGTTCCTCCACGGATCCTAAATGATTGAAATGCATAGATAAATAACCGAAAGGGTGCAGGGATGATGCTTGACAGGATTTAACACACAAGAGAGATTCTAAGCCTACACCAACAGAACAGCCACAAAGCTACTAGGGCTCGAGCTACTAGCTAGCAGGACACAACAGGCTATACTTCTTCTAACAGAAACTAGCAACAAGACTTTACTAACTCTAGACGTAACAACAAGCAAGGCATACACTACTGAAAACAGAATAGGAAATCATTTCGGAAACGGGCTCAAGGCACGCAGAGGCACTCGAGGTAACTGACGGGAGCGACCCTCGATTACTCGAGGTCCAGCGACCGTCGAGCAGAACAGAGAACGATGCTGATCGACGTTTTCTCGCTGATGGTGAAGTCTTCGGCGGTGGGATGGCTGTGCTAGGCTCGGAATGACTTACGAGCATCCACTGGTGGTGTTGGTTGAACTGGCGCTACCGTGAAGAGGGGTCGATGGTGTGCAGTGGCGGTGCAACACGGCGGCGTGACGCGGCGAAGTGATCACCGGCAAAGCGAAGCTCGGCGTTGGGGTGCGTGAGCATCGAGGTGAGGTGGCGAGTGCGGCTCGAGGGCTAACTGAGCCAGAAAGGCTCTGTGGAAACCTGGCCACGTGCAAGCTCCGCGGCGGCGACAATGGCGCACGGCCAACGGTGCTGTGACGACACGGTCGAACTGAAGCTAGGGGAATGGTGTTTTCACCTCGGTTAACTTCGGCGAAGCTTCCACGAAGATGGAGGCGTCGGGGACGAGACGGTGAACGGCGAACGCTCGTTGATCAGTGCGGTGGCGACTCGGAGTCGAAGAACGGCGAAAGGCGTTCCGGCGACTGGAGTCTGCGGCTGATGAAACAAAGGCGAGCAGCGTGGGTGCGGGGCAAAAGCGAAGGCTAGGGCGAGAGGGATTGAGCAAAGGGGCTTGGGTGGTGGTGGATTTTGAAAAGAAGGCGGTTGCGGTGCTCGGAGCTCTCGGCGCAACGAAGAACAGAGAACTGCGAGCGATTGCGCGAGTGCGGATGAGTGCAAACGAGTGCGGGAGGTGGTGGAGGTATAGGCGCTCCTCTTTGCTTGGTCATGGCCGACCGGCGCTGCTAAAGGGGACGTGATGCGATGTGCGGTGGTGGCAGCGGCGCTGGCGTGCTTGCGGCGACGAAACAGAGCGGGACTTGGTCGGCGCGCCATTAGCGCAGATTCGCGCTTAACTGCGAAAGAGACAAGGCGGGGCGCGGATCGGACGCGGCACTGCGGCGACGTTATTGCGAAACGACGGCGCGGCGCGCGGCAGGGCGGCTGGCAGGTCTGCGGCGGCGAAGCGGGACGTCAGCGGCGGCGAAGCGGAGCCGACTTGGTCCTAGCGCCGTTAACGCGGATTTGAGCGAGACAGCGCGATCGGCGACAGCGATGTCGGCGCAGAGCCGAAACGGCAGCGATGGCGTGTTCCACTTCCGTGGTCAGGCATCGGCGGCCACGCGGCGGATGACTCCGACGTACGGCTCAGCTGCGGTCGGGTGAGTGCGCGCGGGCGTGCGCGACACGTGCGTGCGGTCGAGCATGCGGGAGAGGGTCGATATCGAGGGTAGGGTCGATCAGCTGATCTAGCCTCTGACTCGGTCGAGCCTTCCGTGCGGGGTCGTTCGCTCAAGCCTCAGTCCGTCATCAAGGGGTAAAACTCGAGGGTTAGAACTCGAGGGTGGGGCATCGATAGACTGACTGGTCGATCGAGCCTCGGGTTCGGTCGAGCCTCTGGCCTGGGGTCGTTCGCTCAGACCCTCAGTCCGTCATCGAGCCTATCGAGCGGTGGGGTCGAGATCGAGGGGTAGTGCTCGGCCTGTCCCGATTCTGATTTCCTTCTCCATTTTCTTGCATAAGACAAAACTAAGCAGGGTAACTAGACATAAACAAACCACACTTTTATTCTAAGCAAAGCAAGGTTTAACTAAACAGGTTAAACACAAGATTAAGCACAAAACGCCTATTCAACTCTAGTTTCAAAACATACACATGAGATGATAGCATATGCAAACATGAATGCAATGAAATGATGTGCTTAGTGGCTAATGATGATCCTAATGTAAGCTTGACACAGGGTGTCACAGCCCTTCCCCCCTTAACGAAATCTCGTCCCGAGATTTGAGTTTTTGTACCATTTATCACAAAAGGTGGGGTAGTTTGCGATTAGGTAGGCTTCTGTCTCCCAGGTTGCATCATGGGGACCATGATGACTCCAAAGAACTTTGAACGTCTTTACTTCTCGATTCCTGGTGACTCTTGTCTTTGTATCCAAGATCCTTTCCGGTTCTTCGATGTATTCCAAGTCTGAGCTGATCACGATGTCTGAACTTGGAACAGATTCCTCTTCTGGAACTCGAAGACACTTCTTGAACTGAGATATATGGAACACTGGAAAGATAGAACTCATCTTTGGGGGTAACTGTACTTGATAAGCTACCTTGCCCTTCCTTGTGATGATCTGATAAGGTCCAACATATCGGGGTGCTAACTTCTTCTTAACTCCAAAGCGATGAACGCCTCTCATTGGTGATACCTTAAGATACACATAATCACCAACTTGAAATTCCAAAGGTCTTCTTCTTTGATCTGCATAACCTTTCTGTCGAGATTGAGCTGCCTTGATATGTTGTTGAACCGTGCGGACTATTTCTTCTGCCTCCTTCACATAGTCCGTACCATAGCATCCCTTATCTCCTGTTTCAATCCAATTGACAGGGGTTCTACACTTGCGTCCATACAAAGCATCGAACAGTGCCATCTTAATGCTTTCTTGGTAACTGTTGTTATTAGAAAACTCAGCCAAAGGTAACCATTTCTCCCATGATCCTTCTGCTGATACAACACATGCTCTCAACATGTCTTCCAACACTTGATTCACTCGTTCCGTTTGTCCATCTGTTTGAGGGTGATAAGCGGAACTTCGAATCAACTTTGTTCCCAACTCTTTATGTAACTGCTCCCAAAAACGAGCGATGAACTCTGATCCTCTGTCGGATATGATGGTCTTAGGAATACCATGCAACCTTAAGATATTCTGAACATATAGCTCTGCATATTGATGAGGTCGATGTGTAACTTTGACTGGTATGAAGTGAGCGACCTTTGTTAACCGATCAACGATAACCCATATCGAGTTGTTTCCTCTCTGAGTAGCAGGTAAACCTGTGATAAAGTCCATACTGATATCTTCCCACTTCCACTCCGGTATAGAAAGAGGTTGTAACAACCCGACAGGTTTCATGTGCACTGCCTTGATGCGACAACACGTATCACACTTTGCGACATATTCTGCGATATCCAACTTCATCTTAGACCACCAAAACCTTGTCCTCAGGTCTTGATACATCTTACTGCTACCAGGATGAATCGATAACCTTGAGTTATGCGCTTCATTGAGAATCCTTTCTCGCAAGACTTGATCCTTAGGTACTACCAAACGCTGATTGAACCATAGGACTCCTTTCTGATCCACTTTGAAATTCAGAGATTCACTGGCTTTTAGCCTTTGTTTGATTTGCACAAGCTCTTCATCCGATTTTTGTCCTTCAATAATATCACTATCCAAGGTGCACTGGATAACAATATTATTTATGACCGAAGGGTGCATTAGATCAAAACCATCTTCTAACAAGGGCTGCAACAGGTTGCAATGAGATTTGCGGCTCAAAGCATCTGCTACAACATTTGCTTTTCCAGGATGATAATGCACTTCCAAGTTATAATCCTTGATTAGCTCCAACCATCTTCTCTGCCTCATGTTCAGTTCAGACTGGGTAAACAAGTACTTCAAACTTTTATGATCCGTGAAGATGTGGCACAGATTACCCATCAAGTAATGCCTCCATATCTTCAAAGCATGCACAACTGCTGCTAACTCCAAGTCATGCGTCGGGTAATTCTCTTCATGAGATCGGAGTTGTCGTGAGGCATAAGCAATGACTCTTCCATTCTGCATTAGCACACATCCTAATCCAATGGTTGATGCATCACAAAACACATCAAAAGGTTCCTCCAAATTTGGTTGTGCTAAAACTGGTGCAGTTGTCAACAGTGTCCGCAAGGTACGGAAAGCTGTTTTACAGTCTGCGCTCCATTCAAACTTCTTGTTTTTCTGTGTTAACCTTGTCATAGGTTTAGCTATCTTAGAAAAGTCCGGGATAAAACGACGGTAGTATCCGGCCAATCCTAAAAAGCTGCGAACCTCATGCACGTTAACGGGTGCTTTCCAATTCATAACTTCTTGCACCTTCGAGGGATCCACTGAGATACCCTCAGCTGATAAGATATGACCTAGGAAGGGTACTTTGGTCAACCAAAACTCACACTTGCTAAACTTGGCATAAAGCTTATGCTCTCTTAACCGTTTCAGCACTACTCGCAGGTGCTCTGCGTGATCCTTCTCATTCTCCGAATAAACCAGGATGTCATCGATGAAAACTACCACGAACTTATCCAACTCTTGCATGAACACAGAGTTCATCAAGTACATAAAATGCGCAGGCGCATTGGTCAATCCAAAATACATCACTAGATATTCAAAGAGACCGTATCTTGTGGAGAAAGCGGTTTTGGGTACATCTTCTTTTCTGATCTTAATCTGATGATAACCAGATCGTAGATCTATCTTAGAGAACACTTTAGCTTTAGACAACTGATCAAACAACAGATCAATCCGTGGCAACGGATATTTGTTTTTGATGGTAACTGCATTGAGAGGGCGATAATCCACGCACATTCTTAAGGTTTTATCCTTCTTTTTCACAAAGATGGCGGGACATCCCCAAGGTGAACAACTTGGTCGAATCAAACCTTTTTCCAGCAACTCCTGGAGTTATTTCTTGAGTTCGGCTAACTCGTTGGGTGGCATCCTATATGGTCTCCTAGATATAGGTGCTGTCCCTGGAGCTAGCTCTATAGCAAACTCGACATCTCGATCTGGAGGTAACCCTGGAAGATCATCAGGAAACACATCTGGAAACTCACACACTACAGGAATCTTATCCAACAATTCTGCAGTGATAGCAAACATGACTCCAAGCTGATTTGGGTTCTTAGGTAAGAAGATTCCAAAGGTAACTCCGTTCCGTGGGTTGGTGATAGATACTGCTCGTTGGGCGATATCTAGATGCACTTTCCAAGCTTTCATCCATTCCATACCAAGGATTACATCTAGACCTAGCTCAGGTATTACGATGAGGTTGACACGTATCGATGCCGTCCCATGGTAATTTCCACATCCTTTACTATTTTACGAGTATATAGTACAGCTCCCGCTGCACTAATCTGATACTCCTTTTCCAATTCTACCACCTTCTGTTGACTCCGCAACACGAAGTTCCCACTAACGAATGAATGCGATGCTCCAGAATCAAACAAGATAACTGCAGGACATTGATTAACAAGAAACGTACCAGCCGTGACGGGCTCACCTTCTGGTACTTCCTCCAAGGTTGTATGATGAACATTTCCTGTGCGAGGCTGCTGGGGATAGCTGAACTGCCTTCTAGGCTTTGTGCAGAAGCGAGAGAGGTGACCTGATTGCCCGCAATTGAAGCACGGTCCTACCACAGATGGCGTCTTCTGACTTCCAGCTGCAGGTGCTGTGGCTTTACCCTTATTCTGCTGCAGAGGTGCAGTCAAGGGTCTCTGGTAAGCGGGACGAGCACGAGCATTGGTCATCTTCCCTTGAGGTGGTCGGAAACGTGCACCAACTTGTGGTGGACGAAACACTGGCCTTGAAGCACTGGGACCTCTACTCTGGTGAGATCCTCCTTCTGGGGTGCGACGACGCGTTTCTGCAAACAACCTGTTGTCATTGGTCTCTTGATTCAAGCAGTCGCTGATGAAGTCACTGAAGGTGATGCGGTGACTGTTTCCCATCTTGGACAAAAGAGCAGCGTTCATACCCCTCTTGAAGCTAGCGATCTTCTTGGCGTCCGTGTTGACAAAGTCACTGGCATAGCGAGCTAACTTGTTGAAACTGCTGAGGTACTCTGTCACTGTTCTGGTCCCTTGGGACAGCCTCATGAACTCGGTAAGCTTCATCTCCATCACACCGTCTGGGATGTAGTGACGGCGCATAGCTGTGGAGAACAACTCCCATGTAACTGCAGTACCGGCAGGTAGATTATCACGGTACTGGGACCACTAGATACTCGCTGGTCCTTCCAGCCTGTGCGCGGCATACTCCGCCTTCAACTCTTCCGTTAGACGCAGAAGCCTAAACTTCTGTGTCATGGAGTGCAGCCATTCATCTGCTTCCAGCGGTTCAGTAGCTTCCTTGAAGATAAGAGGGCGAGTGTCCATAAAATCCTTATAAGAACTGTACTGGTTAGGGGCGGCCCCTGCTGTTGTCTGTGCTGCTGAGCTGTGTTGGCAGCGATATTGCGCAGAGTTTCATTCATCTGCCGCTGCATCTCTTCGACACTTCTTTGGCTGCCCAAGAACTGGCCAAAGAACGCTTCCGGTGTCATTGCAGGTGGTGGTGGTGGTGGCAAGTCCTCTCTCTGGGATGCCTCTCCATCACCCCGGTTGGTGCGACGAGTGTTAGCCGTCATCTGTATAGCCCATTAACAAGCAACAATCAGATGATGATATATTGAATGATGAATAAATACTGTGCCGTACAAAATGTAACATTAAGCACACGACCAGATATAGTTATTCATCTTTCCACATAACATCACAGAATTAATTGCTCATCATAAACATACAAATAACATTCCAAATTCGTCGCCAGAACAACGCCTGGACTTAAATTCCATTTTTCAGCTTACACATCCAAAGATCCAAATCTAACAGAGTCTTAAACAACACTAAGATACAAAAGCTCCTTGCGTGGAAGATCAACTCCTAAAACTAGCGCTCAGAAACCGTCGGAGTAGTTGTGCTCTCCGATGTTGTCGTCGAGGTTGTCGTCGTAGAAGGGCTCGTCGGCGAAGTCCTCATTTGGTGAGTTAGGACCAAGGATCACTCCATCCTGTGGCTCTGGCTCCTCAGGTACAGGTGCTTCGGCGGCTTCAGCTGCTGCCACTGCCTGTTGCTGATGGAGGACGTGGAAAGCCTCGTGCAGGTTGTTGATGTACTCTTGCTGTCCATGGAGGTTTCCCTCTAACTCTGCAACTCTAGCCTGCAGATCTTCTGACTCGGTCCAAGCTTCATTCCTGGAGTTGGTGGCATCGAGAAGCAACTGCTTGCTAACCACACGAGCGGTGATCTCTGAAGGAGTACGAGGTTGCTACGCTAGCCGGAAAACAAAACTTTTCGACCTCATAAACCAGGATCTACTGCTAGTTACAGGTTACGGGATTACCACTAGACGCGCAGGTACAGCGGAAGACGACTTGATGTAGTCGTGCGCGTCGCAGCAGGCAGTGCAGTTGCGTGGTCGTCCGTCTCAACGTCCCCTTCGCGTGGTTCGTCCTTGTGCTCCAGATGCAGCACCTCCGAGGAATCCCACACGTGCAGGGAGGAAGCGTTGCGCCTCCGGACTGCTAGGTCCGCGAGGAGCAAAAGGCGCGAGCGTGGGGAGGCGACGGCGGCTGCCAAAAGGCGTGGATCGATTCGCCCCGCGCCCACCCCTTGCTTATATAGGCGTCCTAACGAGCTCCCACGGTGGAGGCCCATTAGAAACCCTAAACCTAGTCTAATTCGGGTCCAACCCGAATTAGGCTTCCAACCCCTTAAGCGTGCGACCCTATGGGCTCACGCATACATAGACATGGCCCAAGTACTCTTACTCGACCAATAGTTGATAGCGGCCTCTAGCAAGACGTGTCAACTCCTATGTATACGCTATGATCATATCAGACGAACCACTATGACCATGTACAAGTTATTCCCTTCGCCACTCGATATATGGTTCAACTCGTGGGTTAACACTTAACCCAAGCATGGCCATGCATTTGTTGATCCAATCACATGAGTGATCCAGTGATATCTCTCTCACGAAGAGAGGGGCAAATTCCATCTTGATTGTCTATGTCTCATAGCATGTTTCCCAACCACCCAAGGACCACCTTTATAACTACCCAATAACGGAGTAGCGTTTGATAGTCTCTAAGTAGATCGTTTCACATCTTGAGTACATACCACAATCTCAGGTCTAAGGACATAACGTACATGACATGAATAGAGACTTTCTCTTGTTGGGTCAGTCCAGCCTACATGTCTCACATGTGCCCACATTATTAGTTTGACATCTCTATGTCTATGACTTGTGAAACATAGCCATCAACTAATACATGTGCTGGTCTAATATTCAAGTGTGCTCTTACAAGAATGCCGACCAGGGACTACTATTAGAATAACCATTCAGGTAATTGAGTTCCACAAACAATTCACATAATTGTCAATCAATTCTAGTTGTCTATAATGGATATTCAAAGAACACTTTATTAATCATGGATACAATCGGAATATAATCATCTA